>LNAC01000497.1:937209-973668 GCA_002007465.1 Ailurus styani | reverse complement strand
TAATCAACAGGCCCGTCCCCCTTGGGAAAAAAAAAAAAAAAAAATTAAAAAAAAAAAAAAAGTAAAAAAAAAAAATAGTAATAATAAAATAAAAAATAAAAATTCTCTAGAAGAATTCGCTTTAAAACCCAGACCACAAAGAATTTCCACATATAAAGTTCTAGGAATAAAAATCACTGAACATTAAATGCAATGGAGTATTTTGAACTAGATCTTGAAATAGAAGGACACTGGTGGACTAACTGGTAAACTCTGAGTAATAATACTATACCAATGTGAACTTCTTAGTTTTAACAAATGTACCATGGCTACATAAGATTTTAAATCTAAGGGAAGCTTCGTAAAGAACTCTGCACTAAATCTGCAACTTTTTTGTTAAGTCTAAAATTATTCAAAATTAAATGTTTTAAAATTTAAAAACAAAAATACTTACAAAAACCCCCACCAAACTCAAAAGGAAACAAACCATGGTGAGCAAGAGTCAGCAAAAGGAACAAATCACAGAACCAAACCACAAAGACAAGAAATACTGAAATTATAAGATAAAGAATATAAAATATATTTAGTATGTTTTTAGAGTAAGAGATAAATTAAAAGTGTGACACAGGAGAAGGAGAACAGGAAGAACTGAAAAAGGGACTAAATCAGAATTTCTAGAAGTGAAAAACATAATAAAATTAGGAAGCTAATCACTACTTAAAGGCTGCTAAGATATAAAGAAAAGGATCAATGAATAGGAAAACAGATCGGAAGAAATTACACACAATAAAGCACAGAGCAACAGAAAAAAAAGAAGGCTTAGGAGACATGGAAAATAAAGTTAGGGGCTCCTGGGCGGCTCAGATGGTTAAGCATCCAACTCTTGATTTTGGCTCAGGTTACAGTCTTGGGGTCCTGGGATCCAGCCCCATTTCTGGCTCTGTGCTCAGTGGGGAGTCTGTTTCTCCCTCTAACTCCACCCCACTCTCTCTCAAATAAATAAATAAAATCTTAAAAAAAAAAAAAAAGGAAAAGGAGAGAAAGTTAAGAAGAGTCAACTTAAATATAATCAGCAACCCAGAAAGAATTACTAATGACAATAACAAAAAAGAAATATTCCAGGAAATGAAAATTAAGAATTTTCCAGGATGGATGAAAGATTCAATTCCCCAAATTCATTGCATCCAATAAAGTATCAATATCAAGCAACTTAAATGAAAGAAAATCCATACCCAGACACAACATAATAAACTTTAAAGAAAAAAAATAAGAGTGTACAACTTCTATGCAAGTTTAGAAAGAAAGAGAGGGAGAAACTAGTCAATAAAACCAGGAAAAAGTGGAGATGGGAGTGGGGAAGAAAAAGAGAGAAGGAAAAATACAGAAAGAAAAAGAGAAAGTAGAAATTACAGAATACAGCAGAAAATGAATAATATGAATGATCAGTTAATATAAATGGACTTAACCCTCCACAGAAACAGATAAAGGCTGTCAAACAAAATTAAGAAGAAAACTTTTGCTACAGGCTATTTACAAAAGACACAGCCACAAGGGTACACAAGTTGAAAGTCAAAAACATTAAAAGAAAACTACAGACCAAATATATAAATACAGACGCACAATGCTCAAAAAAATACTACCAAACCAAATCTAGCAGCAAATTAAAAGGATTATATACTGGGGTACCTGGGTGGCTCAGTCAGTTAAGGGTCCAACTCGTAATTTCGGCTCAGGTCATGATCTCAGCATCTTGAGATCAAGTCCTGGCATCAGGCTCTACACTGGGCATGGAACCTGCCTAAGATTCTCTCTCTCTCCCTTACCTCCTCCTGCTCCTCCCCACCCCACTTGCACATGCAAGTGCTCTCTCTAAAAATAAAAACAATAACAAAAGACAAAGGATTATAATATCATGACCAAGTAGAATATCCTAAGAATGCATCAAAATACCAATTAATGCAATACTCTATATTAACAGAATGAAGGAAAAAAAATGTAAGATCACGTCAAGATGCAAAAAAATATTTGACAAAATCCAATGTCCTTTTATGATTAAAAAAAAAAAAAACTCAAACTAGGAATAGAAAAGAACTTCCTCAACTTCATAAAGGACATCTATGAAAAACCCACAGCTAACATCACACAGTGAAAGTCAGGAAGCCTTCCCCCAAGACCAGAGACAAGACAAAAACATCTGCTCTCACCACTTCTATTCAACACTGTACCAGCCAGAGCAATTAAGCAAGAAAAAGAAAAAGGAATCCAAAAAAGAAGAAGTAAAACGATCTCTACTTGCAGATTACATGACCTTATATAAAGAAAATCCTAAGGAATTCACAAAATAACCATTAGAGATAATAAACAAATTTAATAAAGTTACAGAATACAAAATCAACACACAAAATCTATACTCTATACTCTAGCAATAAACAATCCAAAAAGGAAATTAAGACAATAATTCCATCTACAATAGTCCCAAAAGAATAAAATACTTAGGAATAAATTTAACCAAGGAGGTGCAAGACTTGTACATTAAAAGCTACAAAACACTGTTGAAAGAAATTCAAGAAGATCTAACTAAATGGAAAAAGACATTCTGTTCATATTCATGAACTGGAAGATTTAACATTGTAAAGATTGGCAATACTCTCCAGGTTGGTCTGAACATCCAGTGCAATCCCTATCAAACTATTAACTTTAGGATTTCTTATACATAAAGTTTAAATCAAAACCACAATGAGATCATTCCCACAAGGATGAATACAATTTAAAAAAAAACAGAACAATCAGGGTCTCCTGGGTGGCTCAGTCAGTTAAGCATCTGCCTACAGCTCAGGCCACATCTCCCTGCTCAGTGGGGAGCCTGCTTCTCCCTCCGCCTGCTGCTCCCCCTGCTAATGCTCTCTTTCTCTGACAAATAAATAAAATGTTAAAAAAAAAAAATTTAAGGGTTGGAAAGGATATGAAGAAATTGGAACCTTTACATACTGCTGGTAAGAATGTAAAATGGTCCTGCTGCTCTGGAAAACGGTTTGGTAGTTCCTCAAAAAGTTGAACATTGAATTCTTGTATGACCCAACAACTCCACTCTTCTGTATATACCCAAGAGAATTTAAAACAGGTGCTTAAAAAAAACCTGTTCACAAACAGCATTATTAAAAACCAAAAAAAAAAAAAAATCCCAATATCTATTAATGACGAATAAACAAAATGTGATACGTCCACACAATCAAGTGTTAGTCAGCCATAAGAAGAAATAAAGTGCTGGTGCTACAACATGGATGAACCTGGAAACATTACTCCAAGTGACAGAAGGTGAAAGTGCACACACTGTTTATGATTTCACTCATATGAAATGTCCAAAATAAGCAAATCCACAGAGACAGAATCAGAGTAGTGGCTGCCAAGAGCAGGGGCAAGGGGGAATGAGGAGTGACTGCTAGTGAGAATGGAGTTTCCTTGGGGTGATGGAAACACTCTGAAATTAGACAGTGTTGGTGCTTGCACAATACCACAAACATACTAAGAGCCACTGTCGTGTACACTGTAAAGAGGTTAAAATGATTAATTTTATATTATGCGAATTTTACCTCAAAAACAGACATGCAGTTGTGAAATAAATACAGGAGACTGTTTAAAAGAATTAGGTATGTTGAAAACAAGAGGTATAGGGGCACCTGGGTGGCTCAGTGGGTTAAAGCCTCTGCCTTTGGCTCAGGTCATGATCTCAGGGTCCTGAGATCGAGCCCTGCCTGCATCAGGCTCCCTGCTCAGCGGGGAGCCTGCTTCCTCCTCTCGCTCTGCCTGCCTCTCTGCCTACTTGTAATCTCTCTCTCTCTCTGTCAAATAAATAAATAAAATCTTAAAAAAAAAAAGAAAGAAAAGAAAACAAGAGGTACCAATAAAATGAAAAACAACACAACTCTATAGGGTAGCTGAAAAGCATGAAAAGCACTCTAAATAACCAATTATGGAGCTGGAAGGGCGGCCTTCTCCCAGGAAGAATGAGAGCACAAAGAGAAAAAGAAGAAATGTTGAAAGATATAATCACCATCAAAAGAACAACCACCCATCTGACGGAAATTCATAAGGAGAGGGGAGAGAAAAAGAAGTAACCAAAGAAACAGAATCCATGGACAGGGATCCAAGGTTAAAAGGGCCTGACGGGGGGTGCCTGGGTGGCTCAGTGGGTTAAAGCCTCTGCCTTCGGCTCAGGTCATGATCTCAGGGTCCTGGGATCGAGGCCCACATCAGGCTCCCTGCTTAGCAGGGAGCCTGCTTCCTCCTCCCTCTGCCTGCCTCTCTGCCTACTTGTGCTCTCTCTCTCTGTCAAATAAATAAATAAANGGGGGGGCCTGACAGGTCCCTAGTAAAGATAAATTTATTATTTAAAAAATAAATTAGTGGATACTTCAGAATTTCTGAAAGTCAAACCTAATTTCTAAAAGCTACCAGAGAGAAATGAACACGCAAAAAGAGGACGAGCTTCACCACCTTACTTCTCTCAACTCACAACTTTCTTAAAATGAGACTCTCCAAGTACAGCTGACAGAGTGACTACTTCACAAGGCTATTAGAAACATCAAGATAAACAAAAGTACCTTATATTGAGATAGGCAGATAACAGACATATATACCATACCCATTAATAATGCCAGTTTCTAATTATAAGCTTTTTACACATTAATATTTATAATGAAGATGCTGCTCACAACTGATATAGAGCATTTCGATAGACAATGTTCTTTTCTTTTTTTTTTTAAAGATTTTATTTATTTATTTCACAGAGGGAGAGAGATCACAAGGAGGCAGAGAGGCAGGCAGAGAGAGAAGGGGAACTAGGCTCCCTGCTGAGCAGAGAGCCCGATGCGGGCCTCGATCCCAGGACCCTGAGATCATGACCTGAGCCGAAAACAGAGGCTTTAACCCACTGATCCACCCAGGCGCCCAACAATGTTCTTTTCCATAAAACTTATTTCAAAATCAAATATGCATCTTCTAATCAATGACATCTTAAAATCAAGGAAATATAGTAATACTTAAATAACTACTAAGCAGCAGGCACATGACTGATCCCACTTCACAGCTACTATTATCCCTTTTTTTTTTCCATAAGTAAACTGAGACATGAAGATGTTAAGTAATCTGCCCAGGGCCACAGCTAAAAATAAAAACTGGGGATCAAGTTCAAACATAACTCCAATATTCAATAATGGTTTATTACTATAACTTTTACTTACTAAACGCCCCAGACTGCTACCTGACTTACTATATCTGCGTTTTCCAGTGTTTGTCTTCTCTCTATCAGACAATTATTTCTTGCTGCTTTCACAAATGTGTGATCTTAAACACCACTCTCCATTTTTTTCTCCCTTTGTCTATCTACCATTCTAACGTCCTTTCAAGTGCAACACCAGATAATAAGCTTGCTTAACCTAATAATCAACAAATTTTAAAGGGCTATAAAGGCATTCTCATAAATAAAATCTACGACCTTAAGAGCAGTATCTGTCAAATATTAATGTGCACGCAAATCACCCTGGGATCTTGTTAAATGCAGCTCCAGATTCAGACGGTCTGAGATGGGGTCTGAGATTCTGCATGTCTAGCAAGCTTGGCACAGCAAGGCTTTGGTACTGAACTACATAATACCAATTCTGTTTGCTTTCAATTTTCTGATTATTGACTACATCTACATAGATGAAGTTGGTAACACTGATGGTATAATTAATGTAGAATCCCTCATGAATCAGATTCACCAGGCCAATACTGCAGTTACGTTTTCATTTAAGTTTCCTGACCTTTTCCAATAGCTAATATGCCACTACCACCATCACCATATCATTTAGTATAATCACAATAATCCTTTAAAAAGGTAATCCTTAAAAAAGAAAAACTGAAGGTAAATGTTCTCATCGCCAAGGTTCACACTGTCTCAAGTACAGATGACCCTTGAATAACACAGGTTTGAACTTTGTAGGTCCACTTATAAGTGGATTTTTTACAGTACAGTATTATAAATGTGATTTTTATGATTTTCTTTTATTTTAATAATATTTCCTTTTTCTAGCCTACTTCATTTAATCTAAGAATGCCATATATAATACATATAAACATACAAAATATGTGACAGTCAACTGTTTATGTTACCAGTGAAGCTTCCAAAGTCAACAGTAGGCTATGAGTAGTTATGTTTGGGGGAATCAAGAGTTATACACAGATTTCCAACTGCATGGGAGGTTGGCACCCCATGTTTTTCAAGGTCAACTAACTTCAGTACTATACCCCTGTCCCAAAGTTCTTAGAAATGATATAAATACAATATCCTCTGAAAATTAACTTAAAAATTAAAACATCATGCATTAAAGCACTGACAAAAGAAGTTAACTAAAAAATGTGACTCCTAAACTGGCAAAAGCCAATATAACCATTTTGAATATATTTATCATTAAAGAAAAAAATGAATCAATGTGGGGAAAGAGGTAAAGGCACAATAAAAGAACACTGTCAAAGAGTTGACTTTAGCCAAAAAACTTTAGCCAAAAAACTTCCTATTGATAAAATATGCCCAAAGATGGATACGGTAGACTCATAAAACATTTAAAAGCCTAATTTCCTTAGTCTGATTCCACATTTACCAAGAAATTTCATCTTTCAAAGAAGAGAAATCATTAGCTATGAAGGCTCTGAACAGTTTGTATGATAGTAATTTCTCATAGTATATCAATATTACATTATTGTCCATGAATTTCATTAATGTGCATTTAAGCCCTTAAGAAATGTATGAACCCAATCTCACTCAATCAGAATTCCTCTTGGAAGCTAAAAGGCAGCTCTGGGTCACATTAAGTTCATAAGAATGGTGAGTATTACCCTACGAAACCCAACAGAAGAAAGCACCCAGTCCTAATCCCTGCTGGACACCAAGGGGTAAAACAGTTTTTGGTTGAAAAAATAAATCTCTTAAAACATACCTCATCTAGGATCTCTCTATTTCTTTGTAGTAGTTCAGGTAGCTCTTTGATCAACTGATCAACAGTCTGGATGCCTCCCTGTTCAATCACAGACGTGGACTTAGTCAATATAGACTGAGGTACAGTATCTCCAGATATATCTTCAATTGCTGCTGGAAGATTAAGGGAAGCTAACACCCTGAAAAAAATGAGATACTGTGTCATCTAGAAGTCTAAAACATCTTTAAAACATTAGTCTCCTATATATCCTAATCAATAGCAATGAAGTTATTAGCACCCCAAAAAAGAGGATTACCTTCATCAATGGAAAAATAAAACAAAGATAAAGGGAAAGGGAAAAAAACAAAAAACAAAATCAGTGATTGATAAAATTAAAGCAAAACTGTTAAAGAATTAAGTTCGCAGTTCAGAATTAAAAATCAAAAAGTAAGAAATACACATTAAAAAATACTAGCTACTTTGGGCTCACAGCTCAAACTTAGCTTCTTTCAGTCTAAGTAATTAAAAGTCAAAATTTGGGGCAGCTGGATGGCTCAGTCAGTTAAGCGTCTGCCTTCAGCTCGGATCAAGATCCCAGGATCCTGGGATTGAGTCCCACATTGGGCTCTTTGCTCAGGAGGGAGCCTGCTTCTCCCTCTCCCTCTGCCCTTCTCCTTTAGCCCCTCTCTCTGGCTCTTAACTTGCTCTCTCTCTCTCTCCTGGCTGAGCAATAAATAAATAAAATCTTTAAAAAAAAAAAAGAAGAAGAAGAAAGAAAGAAAGAAAGGAAGGAAAGAAGGAGAGGAAAGGAAAGATAGATCTCAATGACATACATCTGACAAAGGACTTGCTCTAAAAATATATAGAGAACACGAAAAACTCAATTTAAAAAAATGAGATAAAATTTCAACTTCAAAAAAAAAAAATTTCAACTTCACACTTCACCAAGGATATATAAATTGATATGTAAAAGGGTAAAAACGGATATATAAAAGGATACATAAATGACTAATAAGCACATGAAGAGTTACTCAACACCATTAGTAATTACAGGAATGCAAATTAAACCACAATGTGATACTGCTACACACACACTAAAATGAATAAAAGTGAAAAGACTGACAATACTAAGTGCTGCTGAGGGTGCAGAGTCCCCAAAAAGAGCAGGTGGGAATATGAACTGGAATAACCACTTTGGAAAACAATCTGGCTATTCTGCATGAAGTTATCCATACACCAACCACACAACTCAGCAATTCTAACCCTAGGTATTCACCCAAGGGAAATAAAATACGTCCACACAAAGACTTGTGCATCAGTGCTCACAGCAACTGTAATGCCCACCAACAGTGAATGTAGAACAAACTGCTATTTAACAATAAAATGAAACACTGCTCAGTAATAAAAAGGATCAAACTGATACAACATAGATGAATCTCAAATCATTATGCTAAGTGAAAGAAGCCCAACATATTTTGAGTATATACTGTACGTGCTGTACGCACTCTAAGTGTTGCATACTATATATACTGTAGCAATACTACAATATTCTATATACTGTAATCTACATATAATACACATGCTATAATAATTACATTTATATTAAACTGTATAAAAAGTAAAACTAACCTAGAGTGACAGGGAGCAGAGAGCAGTGGCTAAAGGCCCAGGGATGAAGGACTAAAGTGAAAGAGGCATGAAGGATTGAATTCTTTAGGGTGATGGAAATGTTCTCTATCTTGATCATGGTGGTGGTGGTTACAGGGGTATGAACATTTACCAGAAAGAACTGAACTATACACTTAAAATACGTGCATCCTGTTGCATTTTATTGAAAATTATACTCAAGATATTTTAAAAACCAATGAATTATTTTTTAGCCTTAATCCACCAGAAACAAAACTGGTTCAAAATACTGAATATACCATGTATCTTAACTTACAAGTTCATTTCTACTTCTCATTTCCCTCAAATAAATATCCCCTAAAATGCAAATTAGTCAAAATTTCTCACTTTGTTTCAGTAATCAAATTTATTCCAAATATATTTACTAGGGCTTACTACATACAATATCCACAAGAAGTGCATATATGTGTATATTTGCTATTTCACATATTCTTGACATTCAGCTCCGAGCTCAGAAAATGAAAATGTTCAGGGCGCCTGGGTGGCTCAGTCATTAAGCATCCGCCTTCAGCTCAGGTCATGATCCCGGGGTCCTGGGATCAAGCCCCGCATCCGGCTCCCTGATCTGCAGGAAGCCTGCTTCTCCCTCTCCCACTCCCCCTGCTTGTGTTCCCTCTCTCACTGTGTCTCTCTCTGTCAAATAAATAAATAAAATCTTTAAAAAAAAACTAAATGTTCATAAGCTATTTAGTTACAGAACACTCAAACAGAAACATTAGAACCTTAAGAGATACATTTATGAAAGTTAAGCTCTACCTACCCATTTGCCAAAGTCGTGGCTTCTCTCATTTGAGCAATTGATCTGTTAACCAAGTCAGCTTTCCTCTGATTATAGGCGGCCAATGACTGTTGCACTGACACAGGAACCATATTCTCAAACAAATCTAAAAATAGGAATGAAAATTTTGACAAAATTTCAAGACAAAACTCCATCTGTAAAGTGAATGCTCATATTCCCTTTCCAATATTCACATAAAAAGTCTACAAATATTTAAAAATCAAAACCAAATCACTATTAAAAGTACAATAATGAGAATTTTTAGATCACTATATTCAAGGATAATGACAGTGAAAGCTTTCTTTTTCTTTGAACTTAATTTTCTTAACTTAAGATGTATTTGTCACTGACATTAAAAGATCTTTGGTAAAGAAGACTTACACATAAGAAAACACACTGTTCATTTGTTGATTGAACTGATTAAGTAGCCTACAGAGCCATGGTTTGATTTCCAGCTCCTTCCACCACTTCCTAGCTCTGAAACACTGGGTAAATTCTTAAGCACTCTGTGCATCAATAACCTCATCCGTAAAATGGGGATAATAACAGTACATACCTCATGGGACTATTGCAAGAATACTAATTCTGAGCTAGTATCTGTACTTAAAAGAATCCCTGGCACATGGTAAACTAACATCTTGTTTGCTAAGTAGAAATAGTAAGATAATCACTCTTTCCCAATAATTTAGAGTATTATCCTTGGGATTTCAGCTAGAGACTACTATACATTGAATGTATCTACAATATCCAAGGGTAACATTTATCTCATACAACCGTGACTCCATAAGTTAATACGTTTAAAGTCGTATTTATGAATGTTCATTTTTAATGGCAGATTCTTAAATAACATATGTTAACAAAATAACAAATGCTTAAAGTCTATCATTACTCAAACAGCTTCAAATTCTCTGACTGTTGTATACAGATACTTTATTACCATTTACTCTCCATCTTGAAATTTCACTATAGATATACCATTTCATTTTTATTCTCATATTCATTTTAAACAACATGAATGCAAATCATATTCAAAGCATACAATAGCAGATATATGATTTTAGCTTAAAAAATAAGAGATTAAACTGGGGAAAAGATGAGTAAGATTAAAGTGCATCTGAATACTTGACATACCAGTGAATTTCTGGCTGATGGGTACACTGACTGGGGTAGATTTCACAAGTGTGGCTTTGCCAATAGGGTCTAGATCTTTAAGGTCTGGAACTCGATCATGATAAATGAAGTCATTATCCTTCTTTGCTGCAGTAAGGGCACGGCTGATTTTGTCAGAAAAATCTTTCACATTAACATATTCATCATAGCGGGATGCCACTGTCTTAATCAATTCTGCTGCATGCTAAAGAGAAAATGTTAAAAAAAAAAAAAAAGTTTTCTTCTTCTCAACCAAGGATCCAAACATTGGTTTTTCAAAACAATCTTTGAGGATTTGCATTTCCAGCAATGTGGTCAATAGAATAACCTAGAAATTATCCCATCACAAAATACCAAAATATCGAAACTAAAAAATAAACATAGCCAGCATCCCTCTAAACACATGGGTGAATTACCAGGAGAGTAAACGAAATCCAGGGGCACCTGGGTGGCTCAGTGGGTTAAAGCCTCTGCCTTTGGGTCAGGTCATGATCTCAGGGTCCTGGGATCAGCTTCCTCCTCTCTCTCTCTGCCTGCCTCTCTGCCTACTTGTAATCTCTCTGTCAAATAAATAAATAAAATCTTTTAAAAGAAGAAAAGAAATTCATGGGCCAATAAGTATAAACTGACATTGAGGGAGGCTGGCTGTCAAATACTTCTGTATCCCAAAGGACTAGCAATTAAAACACATTAAAAGTGGGGTGCCTGGATGGCTCAGTGAATTAAGCGTCCAAATCCTGTTTTCAGCTCAGGTGGTGATCTTGGGGTCGTGGAATTGAGTACCACATTAGGCTCCACGCACAACAGGGAAATTGTTTCTTTCCCTCTGTCTCTCCCTCCCCTTCTGCCCCTCTCCCAGCTTGTGCATGAACTATTTCTCTCTCTCTCAAATGAATAAATCCTTAAAACACACACACGCACATTAAAAGCTCTCATGGAGCTTGAAACACAGAGACTTACCCATCTACTGAGAAACATTCCCCTCACCACCTCACATGGAGGCAGGAACCTTAAAAAGCTACTCCACCAGTGAAAGGATGAATCATAAAAAATTACCTGGCCAACACAGGAAGGCAACGAAGAAGCATGCTATCTCAGCATCGGTAGGAGTATATTTTTTTTAAAAAGGTCTACCCTCATAATTCATAAGATGAGTATATGCCTCACGTAAATGTAGGGCTTGAACTGCATTACTTAGGTGGCTTCGGATATAGTAACATCAGATAAAATAGGCCAAAGCATCATTAGGAATAAATTCAGTAAATGCTTTATATCTGCCAATTTGCCAGAAAGACATAAAACTTCTTATATTTTGCATTTAGTAAGTATGTATGTATGGTATGTATGTAAACAATTGCAATGAGAAACTGATAATCCACCCCTCATCAGAGTGGAAGATTTTAACATTCCTGTCTCAACATGACAGACCAAGTACACAAAAAAATTGTTAAGATTATAGAAGATCTGAACAGCACAATTAATGTGTTTGATTTACCAGACACTGAGAATCTTGGACTCCACAATTAGAGAATATATAATATCCTCAGACATACAGAGAACATGTATACAGAGTAACCACTAGAGATAAAGTATTAAACACCAAATAACAGAAATACAATGACTTAATGATATAGAAATACAAGAATGGTTTAAGAAAACTTACTTATATATTTCTCCAAATAATAAATTTAAATTTTAAAAAATCAAATTTTCTACATAGATGTTGAAAAAGCATTTGATAATATTCAATAGTAATCACTGATATTTTTTAAAATCTTAGTAAAATCAAAATAGATATCCAATTCCTTAACATGATAAAATCTTAACCCCCAAAGCTAACATACTTAAGCAGAAAAATGTAAGAAACATTCCTAGAGCCAAAATAAAACGGTATCATCAACAACCATAAAATATGTCAAAACAACTAGACAAAAAAATGAAATCAGACATATAAAAATCAGAAAAGGAAAAAAATGATCATTTACAGGTGATGTATTTGTATACCAGGAAAACCTAAAAAAGTCTACACTATTCTAAATAATAATGGCTTAGATGCAAAATCAACAGAGCAAAACAAAAGCTACATCTTCAGTGTAAACTAGGAGACAGAAAACGTACTAATGTAAATCACTTTTCACATCTGATTTGTAAATATGTGGTCAAATAGCAAAGTTAGTACTAGAGTCATTCAGATATACTGAACACACTGGAGAAAAAAGGGACTGCTAAGCCACCCTTCCCCCATGAGAGGAAATGACTTTAAGCAAATCTGAATATGATGAAATGGAATGAGGTAACAAGTGCCAACAGATGATAAAGGCAAAGCCAAATGGCCCATGTCAGCCACCAGGGGGTCACAGGAAAAGCTGAGGGGCCTCATCCCAAGAGGGAACTGCTGAGAGCAAGAGGCTGATTAATCAAAGGCAGAGAGGTGGGGGAAGCAGACAAACAGGAGGGAAAGGCAGGGAGAAAGAAGAAAGGGAGTGAGCACTCAGAAAAGGCCAACAAAATAACAAACTCTCAAAGCAGACGCACCACCCTGCAAAAGCAAAGGCTGTGAGGAATTCAGGGAAACACAGATCTGGAGGTTAGAGTCCTTCCTCAACTAGTCTAGGCTTTGAGAGCCAAAGAAGCAAAAATGAGGAAGGTGCCCTTACACAAAAAGGCGTGGAACACTCCCAGGCGCCATTCCCCCACTCAGGAGCCTCTTGCTCTTCTATCAAAACCAATCCTCATTCAAATACAAGTAACTGACAGGGCATCCCATCTGCCTCAACACAAAGAAACCAAGAGGAAAAGGATAATGAGCATATATGTAACTTTCCAACAGGTAATGAAAATTCACCAAAGAAATGTTGTCGCAAAGCAGATGAAAACAGCATGTTGAAAAAACTAAAATAAACTAAAAAACTTAAGAGTATGATCACACTATCAAAAGAACACAAAATATGAACAGAGGACCAGATGGCCCAGACAACAGTGGGTGAACAACAGATAGCAAGAGAATGTGGAACAGGAACTGACAGAACTCAAGTAAGAAAATGAAGAAAAACTCAAAATCACTTTTAAAAAGATTGAAATATTTACACAAGTAACAAAAAAGGGATAAGAGACATCACAGACACCATTTAAGAAACATACGAAACAAGGAAGTGAGGAAAATTCAATACGACAGTCAGAGAGATGGAGGCCATTACAAATTAAAGATTTGTAAGACGTCAACCAAATGCAATGTGAGGACCTTGTACAGATTCTGATTTGCACAGACTGACTGTGAAAAAAACAGTAAGAAAAAATCTAGGAAAACTAAACTAGGTCTGGATAATATTACATTACTAATATTAATTATTAACCAGTATTAATTTTGCTGGGTGGGATGACACTGTAGTTTTAGGGGTTTTTTTTAAGTCATATCTATTAGAGATATATATTAAAGTACTTAAGGATGAAATATGTGAAATACTCCAAAAAAATAAGAGTGGAAGGGGAAATAAATGAAACACAAATAGCAAAATACTGATAATCGCTGGACCCGGGAAACCGGATATTTGATGATTCATACCTTATACACCTTATGTTTTTTTTTTCAAATTTTCCATAGTAAATACTTAAATTAAAATATTCAAATATAAGCATAAGCAAAAAGAACAATCAGGAAAATTCAGAAATGAGAGATGGATACCTATCAGGCATTAAAACACTCTAAAGACTCAATGACTAAAACTGTATGGAACTGGAACATGAAGATAAGCCAATGAAACAGAATAAAAAGTTTAGAAATAGACCCAAATATATCTGACAAATTTAGTGTGCGACAAAGCCAGAATCTCTAATCAGTGGAGAAAGAAAGTCACTGTAATAAATGGTTTGGGGATAAATGGGTAACCCATTTGGAAAAAGAAAAACTGGATCCATACTTCACATATCAGGATAAATTTGAAGTGGATCAAAGATCCAAGTATAATATATAATTTATAGATTATACTTTTATTATCAGCAATCCCATTTCTAGAAATTTAAGATATACCTACCTACTGCTATGAACTAAATTTTTTACCCCGCCCCAAAAATTCCTGTGTTAATGCTCTACCCCTCAAAGTGATGGGACTTGGAGATGGGACTTTGGAAAATTATGTTAGATGAAGCCATGCAGGCAGAGGCCTCATTATGGGATTAGTGCCCTTTCAAGAGGATGAACCAGAGAATGTGCTCTCTCTCCTCCCCCTACCCATGTAAGGTAAGGACACAGAGAGAAGACAGCCAACAGGCTACAAACCAAGAAGAGAACCCTCACCAGAACCTAACCATGCTGACACCCTGGTCTCAGCCTCCACAACTATGAGAAAACAAATTCCTCTTGTTCAAACCCTCAGTCTATGATAATGGAAGCCAGAGCCACCTGCTGAAATACAAAATGCCATGTGTACATAATTATTCATTGCAGTATTACTTGCAGAAAACCTTGGAAACATGCAAGTATTCAGCAATACAGGATAGCAATAAACTGCTGTTTATACAATGAAGTACATTTCAGCTCTAAAGAAAAATTAGGAAGGTGTCTCTATCGCTATATTACTATTATTATTATTATTATTATTATTATACGTGGTGCCAAAGCGAGCACTCTATTGCTATATTAAAATGGAGAGATCTTTCGGATACGCTGTTACA
Source organism: Ailurus styani (assembly GCA_002007465.1). Taxonomy (NCBI): domain Eukaryota; kingdom Metazoa; phylum Chordata; class Mammalia; order Carnivora; family Ailuridae; genus Ailurus; species Ailurus styani. Next base: position 958,452 of record LNAC01000497.1, on the reverse strand, counting down.
TGATTAAAATAAGACATACAATACCATATGAACCACAGTACCTTATATGCAAGAATGGGGAGAGGTAAGAACATGCATAGTGTGTAGTGTGCATGCAAGTGTATGTATTTGCTTATATTTCAAAGAAAAAAATACTGAAAGGATTAAATGACAATCTAATGGAAACTACCTTTGGGGCAGTGGGAAAAAAAGATGGAGGGAACAGGACAGAAGGGAAACAGAGAAAGGGTCAAGTGTATACTTTTATATATACCTAGTTTTCCCGATTTTTAATTTCGAAAAATTTCAAGCCCACAGAAACACTGAAAAAACAGAACAAGGAATAACAACAGACCCACACTTAGGTTCAACAAGTGTTACGAATTTGCCATATCTGCTTTATCACTCTTTCCCATACATACACTTAGATGTACTTTTTTTTTTTCAGGATCATCTGAAACTAAAGTTCATCCATAAGTATGTAAGCATACATCTGGTAAGAACAATCTCCTTAATACCTACAAACTACTATCACAACTAGTAACAAACAATACTTTCACAAAATCAGTTTTCCTAGGTCCCTCATAAATGAATTAAGTATATCTGACACATATTCATTCTACAGTCACATTTTTGTATCTACTTTTATGTCTTTTTGAAAACTGTACTTTGTCACTGTTAGAGATTCCACCAAGATAATCAAGAGTACAGCCTTCTGAAGCCAAATAAAGGGCACTGTCCAGGAAGGACAGCTGAGGAGTCCTTATAAGCCCAGGTACAATTTTTCTTGCCCCAAAAGTAAACCCCAAGCAACAGTCTTACCTTCACTGCTACTTTAGCTACTGTTTTGATTTTCCTGACTCTGTGATTTTGGTTTTGTTTCTTGTTTGCTCATGACCAATGTTTCTTTTCCCCACTGCTGACAGCAATGATTGAAAAGCTGGTTTCATGGTGTGATCATCTAATGATCTCTATCAGGTTCATGGGGTAGTGAGAGCCACAGACTACAGAGAGTATGGTTTATTGATCATCTTCTTCTATTTGTTCTGTTTGCCTATTTCTGGGCTCAAATCAAGTAAAAAGGAAAATCTCACCCATGGAAAGAGGAGCAGCCCTTTGAGATAAGAATTAGTGTTCATATTCTATGTTATCTTTTGACCTTTGACTAAAGCTAAAACTGAAGTCTCAAACTCTTGTGTCTGTAACTGAAAGAAGTCTTTACTTCTCACTGTTCAAGTCTGAAACAGTTTCCTTTTTCCAGAAGGGATTTTAAACAACTCTTGTGTGTCCGGCGCCTGGGTTAAAGCCTCTGCCTTCGGCTCAGGTCAAGATCTCAGGGTCCTGAGATCGAGTCCTGCCATTGGGCTCTCTGGTTGGCAGGGAGCCTGCTTCCTCCTCTCTCTCTGCCTGCCTCTCTGCATACTTGCAATCTCTCTCTCTCTGTCTCATATAAAATAAAAAATCTTTAAAAAATTTTAAAAAATAAAATAAAAAATAAACAACTCTTGTGTGACTGGTCTATAGACACTAAGTCAGAGCTTACTTGAAACTAATAGTCCTGGAATTCCCAGAAAATAAAGGAACTAAACTTCTAATGCTTTAAATATGCTAGCCTGAAAAAAATCCCTCCCACAGAAACCACTTTTTCAAGAAGCATTTTTATGTAAGAATCTAAGGTACTGTAATCAAAGTGAACTCTGGACAACTGAGATATGTTTGAACATCTGTATTTTATTAGCAAGCATACCTTTCCCCGATTTTGTCCATGTGAAAAATAAGCATACATTTTCTTTTTGGTAAGACATGAGTTTCAGGGCGCCTGGGTAGTTCAGTCGGTTAAGCATCTGCCTTCAGCTCAGGTCATGATCTCAGGGTCCAGGGATTGAGCCCTGCTCAGCAGGAAGCCTGCTTCTCCCTCTCCCTTTGACCCACACTCATGCTTGCTCTCTCTCTCTCTAGTGCTCTCTCTCTCTCTCTCTCTGATAAATAAAATCTTTAAAAAAAAAAAAAAAGACTTGGGTTTCTTCCCCCAAGAAAAGACTAATTAATCTGAACTTCCCAAATGATATGTGCAGAATATCTTCTAATATCCAATCTATATTTAAAGTTTCCTAACAGTCCTCTTCCTACCCTCTGCTCACCAATACTCAAAATAAAAACAATTCATATAAACAGCCCTTGCCCCTGTTGTGAAACTGACCCAGATGTCACAAGTTACTGACAACCCCAACGCTGACAATATGGACAACTGCAGAGAAGATACTCTGCTGTTTACAAAATCTATTTATATATACAGTTGACCCTGTACAATGCAGGAGTCAGTGGCACCAACACCCTGTAACACAGTCAAAACTCCGCTGTTTTGAACACTCCAACAGTTTAACTACTAATAGCCTACGGCTGACCAGAAGAAGTCTTACCCATAAAATGAACAAATAACACATATTTCATATGTCACAGATATTTTAGGTTGTACTCTTATAATATAAGCCAGAGAAAAGAAAACGTTACTAAGGGGCCCCTGAGTGCCCCTGTCAGTTAAGCCTCTGACTCTTGACTTTGGCTAAGGTCATGATCCCCGGGTTGGAGATGGGAGTTCTACATCTGGGCTCTGCACTCAGCAGGAAGTCTGCTGGAGTTCCTGTCTATATCCCTCGCTCTGCCAACCCCCACCCCTGAAATAAATCTTAAAAAAATAATAATAATAATCGCAGAGAAGAGACAACACATTTACAGTACTATAAAATATCTGTATTTAAGTGGACCCACTTTAACCTATGTTATTCAAGGATCAACTGTATTACCACTGTCCTCCTCAAGCTATGGAACTGTATGTCCCAATTCAAAGGCTAGGCCACAAGTCAAGCACTTCACCACCTTTCTGAACCATGAAAACAATTTAGATTATTTTCTATTAAAACAAACATTGATGGGGCACCTGGGTGGCTCAGTCGGCTGAGTGTCCAACTCTTGGTCTCAGCTCAAGTCACAATCTTGGGGTCATGGGATTAAGTCCTGCGTCAGGGCTCCACCAGCAGCGAGGAGCCTGCTTGAGATTCTCTCCCTCTCCCTCCCCCTCTCAAAAACAAATAAATAAATAAAGAAAGAAAGAAAGGAAGGAAGAAATAAATAAATAAATAAATAAAATCTACAAAAGAAACAAAACAAGAAACAAAAAACATGGTGGGGCACCTGGGTGGTTCGGTCCATTAAGTGTCTGCCTTCAGCTCAGGTCATGATCTCTGGATCCTGGGATCGAGCCCACATCAGGCTCCCTCCTCAGAGGGGAGTCTGCTTCTCCCTCTCCCTCTGCCCTCATCCCACCCCTCCATCCCCCCACCCCACCCCCGCTCATGCTCTCTCAAATTAATAAATAAAATCTTAAAAAAAGAAAAAAAGACTTCAAAAAGCACCCAGGTAAAGCCTTAAGACAAAAACAATCACTTTTCTCTGCTGATAGGGGCAATGAGTGGGAAAGGTTTTTATGAGCACTTATTTCCAAGAGACTCACCTGTAACCTTGCAATCTCTTCTCCAAATTTCTTCTGTTGTTTTGCCAGGATAGACTGGTGGTACTCAGCATTGGCCTGCATGATACAGTGCTTTGCAGCCAAGACAGGGAACACCTCCTGGAAATAAAAATACTGACCAGGGGAGAGTCCAACCACACAAACCACCACAGACAACATGGGATGCAGGAAGAAAAAGGAAAAGGAGACAGAAATTAGAATCACCCCATTAATGGTTTAGAGATAGGTTAGTCATTAGGTGTAAACAGAGAAGACCGCATGATTCTGCAGGAATTGAATTCAATGAATTCAATTTTTTTTTCCAATTAAACTTAAGGCTGTTTTTTTTTAACTGTTTAGTGAAGCCAATTTAAGTTTTTTAAGTCTTCAATCAAGCCATGAAGTCAACATTTTGTTTACAAAGAAGACAGGAAAGCATGCATTAGAAAGAGAAGGAAAACAGACATTCACAGAGGAATACCAAGCACAGGGCTTTAGAAGCTTTCTTATGAGTCCTTACCCAGCCCTTAGAGTTAACTAAACCACCGTTACTCACATACACTAATGAAAATGCTCTATAGCTGACTGTTTCATCATGTTTAAAAGACAAAAGACAGTAAATTAAGTTCCCACTTACATTTATATCCTAAGAGACCTTTTAATAAAGATGATTTCTAGCCATATAAAAATTTAGTATAAACACTAACATTTCAAATCATATACTCCAGAACAGATAGCCAACAGACAAATGTACTAAATTAATATCTAACATGATAGTGTTATTTTTGCCCTAATTTGTTCTGATGAAAATTCGTCAAAATTAGTTTTAAAAGATCCAAACACATGAACCAGAGAAGCACTTATTTCAGTAGATGCTCTTCCAAAATGTCAAATCCTAGCCTGCAACCTTGCTGTCTTTAGGAAGGACATGATACATGAAATCCAAGAAATATACTAGGCGATCATGGTCTAGACAAAAAAATAAAGACAGTCAAAAACTTAAGTACTACCTGATATGCTTTCCTGTCTCCCAGTGAATACTTTGCTAGCTTCCTGGATCACTACTTGCAGATATTCCAGTTTTATAACTAGAATATGAAAACACCTTATGAGCTTTATTAGTAAAAAGGCAAAAAAGACATCTAAATCTCAAGCTGTACTCATGCCAGTTCTCGAGGTAAGGCTGGAGCAACTTGGTATTTAAACAGGAGATTTTCAAGGAATACCAGGAATGCTGCAGAGGTAGTTTCCAAGTCTTTGAAGGTGACATTCTTCTCTCCGTGACACGACTGAACTAATGGCCCAACAGGATGTAACGGTACACTGTGCAGCTGAACATGAGGTCTTTCAGATGAAAAAAAGGTGAGAGAAGATCCCGAGGCTCTTTTCAGGAGTAACAGTATTAACATCCAAGAGTCCTGGGCAAATTTCTACTGATCTCTTGGTGTATTTTAAATCTCCAGGAATTCCTTCACATGAATTCCTAATTCGCCGACTACTTTGTGCTGTTGACATATTTACGTGCTTTTTTACTTCACTACAAAACTGTCTGCAATTTCATAATTTACAAAGATTCCTGAATGACTTATAAATCAATAAATTCTCCTACAAAAAATCATGTAACAAAAACCATATGCTATTATACGGATAAAACTAATTACCTGAACATTTCTGAAAGAGTAGTTGAAACATACTACATTTCACACAATCTGTAAGCTCCCTTCTTTAACCATTCTGAGTTTACTTGTTAGTCTAATCATCTACTTTGTCATTTACAAATGATCATCACTGACTAGTCTTTTCAAATGCCACTTCAGAAAAGTTTACATTAAAACAATTAATACTCCCTGTGATGTGTAGTTTAAGATGGTTGTTTTCCTTAGCTGTCCAGTAGCAGCCCAATTTTCTATCCCTGTTAGCAAAACTTAATTCTAATCAAAATATTAGATGAATTTGTTGCTTTTCCTTTTGTCTTTATGTCTGTTTTTGTGCTTTAAGACTCATCTTTAAGAAAACAGGACAATAATTAAAAGTGTGACTAATCAACATACTCAAGTATTTATGCTTATACCAAATCACCAATGAATTAGAACACACAAAGCCTTAATGTGGTAAAATTACTGAAGACAGAGGTTCAAAAATTTCCAGAAAGAATTTTAGCTTGGAAAAACAAATTTAGTAAAGAATAGAGACAAAGGCATACCCTAAAAGAATTCTTCATGCCTCTTAAATAAAAAAATTATTTCTACAAATATATTCTCCAAATGCCTCTCTTAAAATTTCCAGTTTCTTTATAAAACCTAATTTTCAATGCACCTTCTTATACATAAAAACATCCAAGTTACTTCCACATGCAAAATAACCAAGTGTTTACAGAAACAATAACTGACCTTGGGGAGAGTATCTTTGTACTGACACTGTTTAAAAGCATCACCAAAGTAATCTGCAGCCTGATTAGCCAATTTAGCTATGATGGCATCTTTCATTTTATCTGGAATAAAATATTAAATTGACCATTATAATTAAAATAAATATAAAATATAAAATAATCTGATACATCATGGTAACAGTATAAACAGTGAGATCACAAGTTTGTACATTTGTCTAAAAAAAAACCCTTACTGATGAAATCAATTCTTCCACATAAAATTTAACCACTTCATAGGCAAATCCAGAGTCAGAAAACAGAGTGGTTGCCACACGCTGGGGAAAATGGGGAATGGTTAGGGGGTTTGGAGTTTGTTTCTGGAGTGACAACAATGTTCAAAAATAAGGGATAGTGCTGATGGTTTCAAAACTCTGAATATACTAAAAAACAATGAACTGTAAATTACAAAAGGGTAAATTCTGTTATATGTGAATTCTATCTTATTATAAGCTGTTATTTTATAAGAAAAAAATGATTCCAGTTCATACTGCTTCCACAGGATGACTGTTCTCTTATTTTCAATTTCTCTGCACTTCCATATTCAGACCATATCCTAATCGCTCATACTAACTTACATGCCCTCTAGGAATTGTTTTTATTTCCTCATTCACAGGGCCAGGGACTCTGTCTAGATGCTCCTTCTTATTAATTACATCTAGTTTAGAGAAGATCTCTTCAAAGAAACTCTTCTTGACTAATCAATCTAAAATTAGCATGACACCCCCTGTATCCTTACCCAGAGCTAGGCCACTAGGCATTATCACATAATCTATCTTGTTTTCTTTATAGCAATTATCTCTCTTTAAAATCACCTTGGCTACTTAATTTCTTGCTAATCATCTTCCCCATGCTAACAACGTAAGCTTCCTGAAAATAAGAATCTTGCTTATCCACAACCTCTATCTAGAGCCTAGAGCAGTGACTGGTACACCCAGTCAGTGTGCACCCAATAAATATATGTTGAATGAATGAATTTTTGACCCATTACAAACCTACACAAATACTATTCCAGAGTTTAGTGTTTTAAGACAATAGCTATTTCATAAAATGCTTCAAACACAGCCTACCTTCATAAATGTTCATTTGTACCACCTTAATTTCAGAAAAGGAAAGCTGAAAATTTTCAATAACCCATGTGTCAAGTTCAAAGAAGAAAGTGCCACATTGAACTTTTTATATTCTAATCACCCTCCTATTTTAAAAGCTTATCACTTCTTTTCACATGCAACAAAATGGAGGAAAAATTAAAATTACCTCTTGTGGCTTTTAAAAAAAATACTTCTTGAGCCTGTGCCAACATAATAAGACTGAGGGTCCCAACAGTATCTGGAGATATGTCCACAGTAGGCTCTCGATTTAAGGCAGATAAAACAGTCTCTTTAATATGTAAAAAGGCACCACTAGCAAACTACAGGGAGGAAAAAAAGAACTTCTTTGAAATCTAAAGAAATTCAGCCAAGACTTAATTTTCTACCATTACACACAATCATTTTAAATGTTAATTTAGTTGAACAGTTACTATTTTTAAATTTTTATATTGTTACAGATCTAAAAGCATCTGACCTACAGACAACAATGCTATACAGTTAACAGAAGATTTAATAAGGATTAAAAGTACACTGCAGCAAAAAACACAGTAACTTTAAAGGACAAATTGGTTAAAATTATTTTTAGATATACTTCCTCAAGACTAATGTGAGAATAGAGGCAGGGATAAAACATTATTAAAATGCACCTAGTACTAAAATGATTTTACTTTGGTCCCAAACAAATTCATCTGTCAAGTAATTAAACACGCCATACTTAGGGGAAAACCTCAAATAGTACAGGTACCTAGTCCTCTGAAGAACAGCATTATTATCCACTGCTAATGATTTATATTTGGCTTTCAAAGGTCCCTGGTGAAATGTTCCCCATCAAATCTTTATTCCTGATCATATTTTGCTGAAGTTAACACAAAAATAACTGCTTTTATGAAACAAATGATCCTGGGAAAAGGAAAGACAACACCTAGGTTTAAAAGATGTTGTGGGTTATACAGAGATGCTCTGCAGAGATAACTCAAAGTTAACTGTATTGAAAGTGAAATCACATCTTCTGCAATCAGGAAATATAAAACTAGAGCATCCGCAAGAGGTGATGACCTGATCTTGCTCAATAAACCAAGAGAATCACAGACTAGAACAACAAAGGATCCAGTCTCTCTCACTGATCTTGGAAATGGAGGCCCACAGAGGTTATTAATAAACATGGCCAAGTGCACACAGCTTCTTGGTTGCAAACAACCTAGACCAACCTAGGATCTAGGTCTTCTTACTAATATCACCCCTTCCTTTCCAACACACTAGGTGACCAGCCGTGAATCACAGAAGTGACTCACAGGATGGAATGTTCTCAGTAATTAATAATGCCCTCTAAGATATCACATGCCAATTAACTGAGTTACAGTTAATAGAAAAGTAAATAATTAAGTTTACTTCATTTTAACATTTTAAAATATTGGCCTTCTATAGCCTCAAAAAGAAAAGGGATGTGCATCATGTTTGTCATCCATGCCCGTTCAAAACTGGATGGCAAGCCACAATTTGGAGCAATTGTTTNTGTGCATCATGTTTGTCATCCATGCCCGTTCAAAACTGGATGGCAAGCCACAATTTGGAGCAGCAATTGTTTATTCTTTATTTTTTTTTTTAAAGATTTTATTTTATTCATTTGACACAGAGAGAGAGATTACAAGTAGGCAGAGAGGCAGGCAGAGAGAGAGAGGAGAGAGGAGGAAGCAGGCTCCCCGCCGAGCAGAGAGCCCGATGTGGGCCTCGATCCCAGGACCCTGGGATCATGACCTGAGCCGAAGGCAGTGGCTTTAACCCACTGAGCCACCCAGGCGCCCGTTTATTCTTTAAATTAAAACAAAAATAAGAGTTAAGTAAATAATATACTGCCACAAATATGCCACATTAGTAAATGATAATATCTAAAATCTAAATTTAGCCAACTTAAGAACATTACATATCCGATCACATTTAAATATGACCTCTCCAAGTCTCAGAGTTAAAATTTTCTTAGGTCTTAACTTCTGCAACAATGGTGAAATTTTAGATGTGTCTCACTCTAAGAAAAAATATTTAAAATAATGTACATCTGACCTTTGAACAACAGAGTTTATGCAGGGATTTTTTTTTCAATAAACACAGTACAGTACTATAAATGTATTTTCTCTTATGTACTTCTTAATAACATTTTCTTTTCTCTAGTTTAAGAGTACAATATAAAATACATGTAACATACAAAATGTGTGTTATTTGTTTATTTTATGGGTAAGGCTTCTGGTCAACAGTAGGCTATGAGTAGCTAAGTTCTAAGGGAGTCAAAAGTTGCAGTGTATTTTTTGACTATGCAGGGGGTCAGACTCCTAACCCCCATATTTTCAAGGGTCAACTGTACAAAATTTTTAAATGAGGTCAATTATTTAAAAGGGATTTACCAAGAACTTCACCTAACACATTCAATCATTTATTCTCCCAACATTTATTGAGCCTTTCTTATATGCCAGGCACTGTGCTAGGTGCTGGGTATACAACGGGGAAGAAAAACAGAGCTGGTCTATAGGTATGAATTTTATCAAAATTCAAAAGTATTAATGCACTAAAAAGTACATTACTTTTTAAGAAAATATCTGTGTATAAAGAAACATCTATAAACCTAAATACAAATTATTTTCAATTTAATACAACTGAGCGTTGACCATTATATGGCTACTTTTCTGCATACCTGGTAATGCTTAGCAGCGATTTTCAATCCTTCATCATTATCCAGGTTCTGTTCTGCTGCAATCTGGCTAGCTAGAGCTGCACAATTGAATAACACACAGCTCTTTTCATATCCTAAACTTGCAAGAGCTGTAAAAAATTAAGGAAAAATTTATCATTTTAATCAGTTTATTTTTCCAAAGAAAATGAATGTTTCAGAGACTGACTCTCACAAAAACAAGCTTCCAAACCTGCTTTGTCACCCAAAATAGTGCCCATATTTTTAATGCTGCCCTGCCAGGCATTTATTTCCACAGCAATATTCCCATGATCTAAAATTCAGAAGATCAATGAATTATTCCTTCCTTCCCTTTACATCCACAATGTTGTTAGTCGGGTTCCATATGAAAAGTCATTTCTCACTTAAATTCAAATAAATTATTCCCATTTTCTCATCACCTCTCTCAAAATTTTATCTTCTTACCACATTCAAGCCAGTTCTTTACTACAAAGAACCTAACCCAACACAAGCACCTCCAAGTCTCACTCCCTTATGCCAACACATCTTTCAGAAGGCTAGCAGATAAAGTGGTTAAAATACAACTCTGCTCAAGAAACTACACACTTCATATCCACTGGGATAGCTACTATCAAGAACAGCAACAAAAAATAACAATTGTTGGCAGACACGTGGAAAAACTGGAACTGCTGTGCACTGTTGGTGGGAATGTAAAACGCTGCAGCTGCTATGGAAAACAGTATGGCAGTTTCTCAAAAAATTAAAAATAAAATTCCCATATGATCCAAAAGTTCCACTTCTGGGTATATACCCAAAGAACTGAAAGCAGTAACAAAAATATTTATACACCTATGATCACAGCCAAAAGCAGAAGAAACACCAAGTATCCACTGACGGATGAACAGATAAACAAAATGTGGTATATACATACAATGGAATATCATTCAGCCTTAAAAATGAAGAAAATCAATAAAATCTTTTAAAAAAAAGGCGGGGGGGAGGTGCCTGGGTGGCTCAGTGGGTTAAGCCTCCGCCTTCAGCTCAGGTCATGATCTCAGGGTCCTGGAATTCAGCCCTGCATTGGGCTCCCTGCTCAGCAGGGAGCCTGCTTCCCCCTCTCCCTCTGCCTGCCTCTCTGCCTACTTGCAATCTCTCTCTCCCTGTCAAATAAATAAATAAAATCTTTAAAAAAAAATGCAGGAAATTCCATCACATGCCTCACAATGGATGAACCTTGAGGACATTATACTAAGTGAAATACGCTAATCACAAAAAGACAAACATACAGGCATACTTCATTTTATCGTGCTTCATTTTATTGGGCTTTGCAGATAACTGCATTTCTTTTTCCAAACTGAGAGTTAGTTAGTGGCATCAGGCAAATCTATCAGTACCATTTTCCCAACAGCATTTGCTCGTTTTGTAGCTCTGTGTCACATTTTGGTAATTCTCACAATATTTCAAATTTTTCATCATGATATTTATTAGAATAATCTGTGATCAGTGATTACGAGTCACTGAAAGCTCAGATGATGGTTAACATTTTTTAGCAACAAAGTTTTAAATTAAAGTTCTATGCACTATTTTTAGAAATAATGCTATTGCACACTTTATAGACTATAATATAGTATAAACATAACTGATGTGCACTGAGGAACAGAAGAAAGCTTTACATGTGAACAAAAATATATTTGCACTCTCGTTCCTAGTATCCTAAAATTACACAATGTTCTTTTTTTTTTAAGATTTTATTTATTTGACACAAAGAGAGAGATTACAAGTAGGCAGAGAGGCAGGCAGAGAGAGGAGGAAGCAGGCTCCCTGCTGAGCAGGGAGCCTGATGCGCCGGGCTCGATTCCAGGACCCTGAGATCATGACCTAAGCCAAAGGCAGAGGCTTTAACCCACTGAGTCACCCAGGTGCCCCAATTACACAATATTCTAATGAGTCGGTAGCCCATGCTTTATTTAAGCAAGATATTAATGAAGGATACTTAATTCCTAGTATTTGCTACTGGAAGTGCCTTGATAACTACCTCTTACTTTATTTATGCTAGGTTTTTTGCTTCCCACTTTTTCCAGGAACTTGGTTCATCACTTAATCTATCTCACCATCAGCTCCTTCTCAGCCTATCAATTTGGCATTAAAAATCCTTTTTCTTAACCTGGTCTCTCTCTCAGCATAATGTTCCCTTGCCTTAAATCTTTATTGCAAATTTTCTGAAATGAGCAACCCATATTTGCTGTTTCCATTTCCTCACTTCTGGTCCACCCTTCAACCTGATGCAATCTGGCTTCCTCAGCATGCCTCTAGAGAAACTTCTTTCATTGCCGAACCCAGGGACTTCTCCAACTTTAGATGACTTGACCTCTGCCACAATAACTCTGTCGATGACATTCCAACCTGAATGAATATCAGAGTCACCTGGAAGTATTTTCAAAGATAATTCCAATGGCCCACCCTGAAAATTCCTCCTATCACATCTGGCATTCTATATCTTTACATCTGTACCTTTCACATTTTCCCCCAGGTAATTCTAATGTACAGCCAGGCTCAGAAACCACTGGAGTATATGACCTCTGAAACCCTCCTGGCACTCAATTCCGTGTCTCTATTTTCCCGTTTCCTCTGAGATCTGAAACCTTTGTCTCATCCTCATTCCCAGGAACCTTTTCCCCTGTTTCCCTTGAATGTTCTATTCCTTACCTCCGGCTTTCACACTTTTCCTAATCCATAGACTAGCAGAGGAGACAGATTTATCATAATTTAATGATAACTGTTCCCAAGTCAATGTCTCTACCACTTTTGATTTTTACTTTTTTTTTTTAAAGATTTTATTTATTTATTTCACAGAGGGAGAGAGATCACAAGGAGGCAGAGAGGCAGGCAGAGAGAGAGGGGGAAGCAGGCTCCCTACTGAGTAGAGAGCCCGATGCAGGCCTTGATCCCAGGACCCTGAGATCATGACCTGAGCCAAAAGCAGAGGCTTTAACCCACTGAGCCACCCAGGTGCCCTCTACCACTTTTGATTTTTAAATCCAGTTTCCAAATGCCAAAGAAAAATGTCTACCCAGACATAACACAGAAAAGTCAAACTCAACTTGTCGATTGGAAGGAAAAAATAGCCAAAAAGTCAAACCAAGTTATAAATCTGAGCATCAATCCTCAACTACTACTCTTTTCTGAGAAACAGTCAGCAGATCCAGTTAGTTTCAACTCTGAAATGTCACTCACACCCACTCCTTCTCTTCTGACCCATATATACACCCTGTCTAATCTCACCAATCCTCACCAGTCTCTTCACTGATCTGTCTCCTTTAGACTCTAGAGTTAGGCTTTCAGGAATCACATCCCACTTCATTAAATCCTTGCCTTATAACCTTAGAAAAAGTCACTTAATCTTTCTAAACCAGTGTGTTCAACTGATAATAATGGTGCCTTTCTTAAATGAAACAAGACAAAACCAGAGAGGGAAACAAACCATAAGAGACTCTTAATCTCAGGAAGCAAACTGAGGGCTGCTAGAGTGGAGGGGTGTGGGAGGGATGGGGTGGCTGGATGACGGACACTGGGAAGGGTATGTGCTACAGTGAGCACTGCGAATTGTGTAAAACTGATGAATCACACACCTGTACCCCTGAAATAAATACTACGTTATGTGTTAATAAAAAAAATCATGTTTTGCCCTTCTTCATTGGGCTTTTGGGGAATTCAGTAAGATAGTATGTGTGAAGCCCCTTCCACAGTGCCTAGGTGGAATAAATACTCAATAAACTTTAGTTATTAACATGGAAGAGAGAAGAATACAAATTCAGAGTATATTTTTGACTCTTCATAATCTACTTTCCAATGTCTTCACCCTCCATAATCCTCAATTCAACCTATGGCTTTGAGCTTTAACAATAATTATGTTAATATGTATTATATATAATTTATACTGTATGTTATTATATATAATATATACTCTATAATGCATACATACTATAAATAATACATTGTATATAATCATTTATAACAAAACATATTACTATTATTCATTGCAGCTAATATTTATTGCATACTCTTCTATGGACTTCACAGGTATTCACTTATTTAATCCACACAAGAACCCAATGAGATAAATAGTATTGCATACTACTATTTATTTCCCACTTAAAAGATGAGAAAATACAGAGAGTTTAACCTGCCAAGCTGGTAGATCAAAAAAAACCTTCACTCTTCTGACCTTTGGTTATAATGTTCCACCTGTGGCGTTATTTTCTAGGTGGGAAAACCAAATTCGCCCTTCAGAGCCTAACTTGAACATTCCTTTCTTTCAACAAGCAGAATTCATGTCTTCTTCATCTATGCTCCCACAACTTTGTTCATATACTCATATACTACCCCCTATATTTTAGAATGATCAGCTGTCTTCCTAGCCAGACTGAATACAACTATCTTATTCATTTTTATAACTAGGACAGTGCCTGGCAAGGAGTAGGCTCTCTATAAATATTTGGAAATTACATTAAAATTTGAAGTTAAAAAGAAAATAAAATCTAAACGTTTTTATTATTTACAAAGAGTTATTAGGAAAGCAATTTTAGAAACCTAAAATAATACAAAGTATTTAGTCCTAGTTTCTTATTGTTTTTATAAAAATAATTACATACCCAATTTTACAGATCCTCCAAAAAGCGAACCTTTATCAAAAGCATCCTTCCAGGTAAATGTCAAGCAGATCTTGATTGAAAGAGAGAAAACAGAAAATTATCCTCCCTTCTTGGATCTTATTAAATATTAGGTCTCTTCTGAAGAAAAATCCACAATGAGGAAAAGGACCAAAGCTTGTCAAAACATTATCCTCTCTAGCCAACTAACTCCTTTCCCTTTTCCTGGACCATAAAATTTTCTTTTTTAAAAGTAAAATACTGGCACTAAGATATTTCCAATGGTCATTCTGCCTCAATAATTATACATATATATCCTCTCCAGAAAACACTATCTTACTCATCTTTACAAAATACAATGGCTTGGGGTGGGAGGGTAGGGATAGGGTGGATGGGTTATGGACACTGGGGAGGGTTTGTGCTTTGGTGAATGCTGTGAAAGATGTAAGCCTGATCATTCACAGACCTGTACCCCTTGGGCAAAGAATAAAAATAAAATTAAATAAATAAATAAATAAATAAATAAATAAATAAATAATTTTTAAAAAATAAAAAAAAAAATACAATGGCTTGAATAGAACAAGCACTTAAATTTGACTATCAGATAAGCCAAGAGAAACAAAGGCAACAAAATAAGTACTACAGGTTTCCCAGAAAACAAAATTAAAAACGATTCTATGATGACAAAATAGGAGAAGGGTTACCATTGGGGGAATGAGATGAGGTAATATGTTATTTCTTGATTTGGGTTGTGCTCATACATGTATATTCACTCTGTAAAGATTCAAGCTATACACATGATATATTCACTTTTGTATGTATGATATACATAAATAAAAAGTTCACTTAATAAAAACTGTATCTCACTCTGCTTCTAAAATATTCCACACATAAACTTTAAAATGAACTTACCATCCTTTACGTATTGGAATCCCATACAAAAATTTTGCAACTCAGGATTAGAGAAATTTTCTATATACACACAACTAGAGAGAATAACGTAATGAACCCCACATAGCCATCACCGGTTTTAGCCTTTTGTCCTTCTTGATTCAGATACCCATTTTCCCTGCCCCGCCTCCAACCCTAAATATACACTTTTTTCCCCTCAAGTATTTTAAAGCAAATTTCAACACATTATGTCACCTGTAAAACTTCAGTACAAGATTGTTTAAAATATTTTTCATAAACTACGTATTTTAAAACTTAGAAATGTTACGCAAACTAAAATCTTGTTTAACAAGTCTCTCAGAATTTCCAATATCTAGCCTCTAAGAGAAAGCATTCTTATAGTATAACACCTAATCATATCAGCATTTGCAACTTCATATGCAAACATAATGTGTCAAATTTTAAAACACATAAACTGAGACTAGTACTTCCTCAATTATAATTTCCTTCTTAATTCTGTAAAAGCCAAAGAGAAAGACGTCATACATTATGTTAATCAGTCAACAGATCATACTGATATAAAATGCAGGGGAAAAAAAATGCAGCCCAATGCTCCACATAAACCCAGAAGTGACTAAGCAATGACAGCAATAGAATTCCAAGACGTTCTTCGAAAAGACATCCGATTTTTATCAGATGGGCTTACAAGCTTCTAAATTGTATCAAATGATCTCATAAAAACATAATAGTAAAGTGATACCATGTATGGGAGGAAAGTTTACCATTATTATTATACAAATTTAAAACAAATTAAAATTAATGACTTACCTGATTTTCAGAGAATGGGAATTTGGGTTCAATGGAACAAATCTGATCATAATACCTAAAAAAACAGAAGAAAATTTATAATTACCAGAACTAAATATTATATACACTTATGTATATACAACTGGTTTAAGAGTACAAGAAAATTATTCATACTTAGAGTGGCCCACAAATCAAATTCAGTCATTTTAAAGTTAATAAACACAACCTTTCAATGCATAAAACAGAATCGAAAATGCATTCAATAAAAAAACTGTGAACAAAAAACACATAGTCACTACCAAAGAAAAATACTTATCAAGTATTATTGGCTAAAAGGAAACTAACATCTACCCAAGACCACTGTATTTCTTAAAATACTATTCCTTATTTAGGTAACTGCTTATATCCACTGTGAAAACTAATATATCTGGTAAAATGATACATTTTTTTAAAGATTTATTTATTTATTCCAGAGAGTGCAAGTGAGCAAGGTGGCAGGGCGGGGTAAGCAGACTCCTCACTGAACCCAGAGCCGGGTCTGATCCTGTGACCCTGCGACTGTGACCCAAGCCAAATTAACAGCTGGATGCCCAACCATGCCACCAACGTGCCCCAAACTGCTATTTAACCAGGTTTACTAACTAAAGTCAGGTTTACTAACTTTCAGATGTGCTTTGCTTATATCCACTTCTGTCCCTCTCCACCACTGTCACAACAGTTCATCAAAGCTTCCACCCTCCCCAGAAATAAACCCATGATTATATTGGTCGTTAATCTTCAACAATGGAGGCAAGAATATCCAGTGGAAAAAAGACAATTTCTGGGATACCTGGGTGGCTCAGTCAGTTAAGTGTCTGCCTTTGGCTCAGGTCATGATCCTGGGGTCACGGGATCAAGCCCTGCATCAGGGTCCCAGCTCCTCCCTCTCCGCCCCTCCCCCTACTCATGCTCGCTCACCCTTGCTCACTTTCTATCTCAAATAAATCTTAAAAAAAGAAAAAAAGACAATTTCTTCAACAAATGGTGTCAAAACTGGACAGTTTTACAAACTGCAAAAAGAATGAAATTGGACCACTTTCTTAGCAGGGGATAGCGGACGACAAGTCACAAAGGTGATGGGGATTAAAAAGTATACTTGTGATGAGCACAGGGTGATGTATGGAATTGTTGAATCACTATATTGTACATCTGAAACTAACACTGTATGTTAACTGGAATTAAAAACTTTAAAAAAGGGACGCCTGGGTGGCTCATTTGGTTGAACAGCTGCCTTCGGCTCGGGTCATGATCCCAGGGTCCTGGGATCGAGTCCCACATCGGGCTCCTTGCTCAGCAGGGAGCCTGCTTCTCCCTCTGCCTCTGCCTGCCACTCTGCCTGCTTGTGCTCTCTCTCTCTCTGACAAATAAATAGAATCTTTAAAACAAAACAAGACAAAAAAAACTTTATAAAAGAAAACCTTAAAAAAAAAGATAAGTGTACTCTATCCCCTTCACCTACTTCACCCATTTCTTCACCTACCTGCCCTCTGGTAACCATCACTTTGCTCTCTACAGTTAAAAGTCTGCTTTTTTGTTTGTCTCTTTTTTGTTTGTCTAATGTTTCTCAAATTCCACGTACAAGTGAAATCATACGGTATTTGTATTTGTCTGACTTATTTTGCTTACCACTATACTCTCTAGATCCAGGATGTTGCAAATGGCAAGATTTCATTCTTTTTTATGGCTGAGCAATATTCCTCTGTGTGTGTGTGTGTGTGTGTGTGTGTGTGTGTGTACACATACTCTATCTTATCTATTCATCTATCGATAAAGTTGGGTTGCTTCCATAATTTGGCTATTATAAATAATGTTCAAATAAACACAGGAGTGCACATATCTATTCAAATTAGTGTTTTCATATTCTTTGGGTAAATACCCAATAGTGGAATTACCCCATCATATGACAGATTTATTCTTAATTTCTTTTTTTTTAGTGAGGGGGGAGAAGCAGAGAGGGAGTGAGGGAATCTTAAGCAGGCTCCATGCCCAGTGCAGAGCCCAACAAGAGTCTTGATCTCATGACCCTGAGATCATGACCTAAGGCAAAATCAAGAGTGGGACGCTTAACCAACTGAGTCACCCGGGCACCCCTATTTTTAATTTTTTGAGGGACCTCCATTCTGTCTTCCATAGTGGTGGTACCAGTTTGCACCAACAGTACACAAGGGTTCCTTCATATCCACCTCCTCACCAACACTTGTTATTTCTTGTGGGTTTTTTTTATTTTATTTATTTATTTGACAGAAAGAAAGATCACAAGTAGGCAGAGAGGCAGGCAAAGAGAGAGAGGGAACCAGGCTCCCCACTGAGCAGAGAGCCCGATATGGGGCTCAATCCCAGGACCCTGAGATCATGCCCCAAGCCGAAGGCTTAACCTACTGAGTCACCCAGGTGCCCCATTTCTTGTGTTTCTTACTTTAGCCATTCTAACAGGTGTGAGGTGGTATCGTGAAAGTTTTTCTTTTTAAAGATTTATTGTTTGAGAGAAAGAAAGCACACACGCAAGCACAAGCAGGGGGAGGGTCAGAGGGAGAAGGAGAAAAGCTAACTTCTCACTGAGCAGGGAGACAGTCTCAGGGCTCTATCCAAGGACCCCAAGATCATGACCTGAGCCAAAATCAAGAGTGGGACACTTAACCAACAGAGACACCCAGCCACCACTCATAGTTTTGATTTGCATTTCCTTGATGATGTGTGATGTTGAGTATCTTTTCAGGTGTCTGTTGGCCACCACATCTTCTGCCATTTTTTAACTGGATTGTTTTTGGGGTGTTAAGATTTTTAATTCTTTACACATTTTGCATACTAACCCTTCACTGGGTATGTCATTTGCAAGCATCTTCTCCCATTCCATCAATTATCATTTAGTTTTGTTGACTATTTCCTTCACTGTGCAGAACCTTTTCATTCTGAAGTAGTTCCAATCATTTATTTTTGCTTTTGCTTCCGTTGCTTCAGGAGACACATCTACAAAAAAGTTTCTATGGCTAATGTCAGAAAAGTTACTGCCTGTGCTCTCTTCCAGGACTTTTTGCTTTCACATCCAACATAAGTCTTAATCTACTTTTTTTTAGATTTATTTACCCAGGGGTGCCTGGGTGGCTCAGTGGGTTAAGCCTCTGCCTTTGGCTCAGGTCATGATCTCAGGGTCCTGGGATTGAGCCCCACATCCCTGCTGAGCAGAGAGCCTTCTTCCCCCTCTCTCTCTGCCTGCCTCTCTGCCTACTTGTGGTCTCTCTCTTTCTGTCAAATAAATAAATAAATTCTTTTAAAAAAAAAAGATTTATTTACCCATTTTAGAGCGCGCACATGCGAGAGAGAGAGAGAGAGAGAGAGACACCACGTCGAGGGGAAGAGGAAGAGAGAATCCCAAGCAGACTCTGAGCTGACTAAAGAGCCCAATGCAAGCCTCTATCTCATGACCCCAAGATCATCACCAAGCTGAAATAAAGAGTCAGATGCTCAATCAACTGCACCATCCAGGCACCCCCCCCTCCAAAATCTATTTTAAATTTTTTTTAAAAGGTTTTATTTATTTATTTGACAGAGGGAGAGAGCACAAGTAGGCAGAGAGGCAGGCAGAGAAAGAGGGGGAAGCAGACTCTCCACCAAGCAGAGAGCCCAATGCAGGGCTCAATCCCAGGACCCTGGAATCATGACCTGAGCCGAAGGCAGAGGCTTAACCCACTGAGCCACCCAGGCGCCCCTAAATTTATTTTTGTGTACAGTGTAAGAAAGTGCCCCAGTTTTCCCAACACCATTTGCTGAAGAGACTTTTTCCCACTGGATATTCTTTCCTGCTTTGCTGACGATTAACTGACCATGGGGTGCCTGGGCAAGGGGCAGAGGGAAAGAGAGAAGCAGACTCCCTGCAGAGCAGGGAGCCCAAAGGGGACTTGATCCCAGGACCCCAGAATCATGACCTGAGCCCAATGCAGATGCTTAACCAACTGAGTCACCCAGGTGCCACCCTTCTCATTCTTTCAACCTATTCTCCCACACAGCGGCCAGAACAATCATCAAACACAAAGCATTATTCTCCCTCATCAGGCTGACCTTTGAGCTAGAGCAGAGAGTTGGGAGTATCCAAGGCCAAGCCTTTTACCTGGCCTGTAATCTTTCCTCCTTCCCTTATTATCTTCCCCCTCCATTCCCCCTTCATCAGGACTATCATTCCAATAACTGTTTCTGAGGCAAATTTTTCAGGGGGAGGGGCAACACATCTGAGACCGAGTTTTTGGCTGACATGGTCGTGAGTTTGATTACAAACAAAGTATTAAGCAATTAAGTAAATACACTGAAGATAATGTAGGCTACGTTTCTAAGCAATCAGAGAAAGGAGTTACAAATATCGAAAGAAAGATGGCTAGAATAAATTGTGTCTTCTACTTGGAATTGGAGGTATCAACGTGAACTTATTTTTTAATATAGTGGAGAAATACAAAAACAGGTATAAATGTGTGTGTGAGTGTACTTCCTAAGTGTATATACTGAGAGGACCCAGAAGCAATAACACCTCAGTAGCAATAATAAGCACACCTAGAGCCCAGATGAGTAACACCCTGTTTTAGGAGCCAACACTCCAAGAAATGGCAGACTCCATGGCTGAGACCAAGAAAATTCAAGATACAGCCTAAAACATCTTGCTGTGTCAGACAGTTGAGGAAGTACTCAAAAAATGAGAACATGTCAAAGACACAAGAGCTAGCTTTAAGGGGCTCCTGCGAGCCAAGTCCAAAAAATTCTAAGTAAAATAACAAATCATAACCCATTGAGGAAAATAAGAATACCAATCTGAAGCAAATAAAACAAATAAATAGGTGAACATGGAAAGCACTACCCTACTGTACAATGCCAACTAAAAACACCAAAATATAAAACAGAGTTAGAAAAATCAGCATTTGGCACCAGAGTATAATATCTATTTCAGGGAAGATACATCAGTGGGTGCTAAAGCAAAAAAGTTTGATGGAAACAGGGTATTACAAAGATTCAAAGTATCTCCCTATGAAGTACTTACTAATTAATTAGTTCAACACACTCATTAACTGTAAGATCAAAAAAACTGGCAGACATCATCTTAACCAAAGGATAAAAGTTAAACATTAACAGCACAGGACAAAACACCTTCAAGTTCTTCCTGACATGCACCAAAAAAAAAAAAAAAAAAAAAA
>LNAC01000497.1:898021-936805 GCA_002007465.1 Ailurus styani | reverse complement strand
GATCATGACCTGAGCCGAAAGCAGAGGCATTAACCCACTGAGCCACCCAGGCGCCCCCTAAATAAATAAAATCTTTTTTAAAAATGCATAAATCGGGCGCCTGGGTGGCTCAGTGGGTTAAAGCCTCTGCTTTCGGCTCAGGNNNNGAGAGGGGGAAAAAAAAAAAAAAAAAAAAAAAAAGTGCATTATGAGTATGGGAAATAATACTACAAAGAATCTGTATGTACCTTTAATATTTTAGAAATAAGTAATTTTTTAATCAGTTATAAAACCCTAATCATGCTTAAGAGATATAATGTCACAATGGGCAATAGCTCAGGCTTGCAAGTCAGATAACCCTGAGTTTGAATCCCAGCTCCAACTCAAAGCTGTGTGACTGTGTGCAAGTTATGAATAACCTCTCCAAACCCTTCCTAACGTGAGGTGATATCTCATTTAATTTAAGCATGAGGAAAAAGATGATACAATACATAATAAATACTGAAAATAGTATTGATATATAGTACATGTAACATAAACGGTAGCTAGAGATTATTTTGCAACTATTCAAAAATGCCTTTTTATGTTCTCCAGTAATTTTATAAACCTCAGTCACCTTAGAGCAAACATCCAATAGCTCAATTTTTAAAAGCTCACGGCGGGGGGGGGGGGGCCTAGGAAATGAATTCATTTCTTTGAATATACAAAGGACAGGTACAGGACAAACTCCCATCAGAAATTCTAGTTTTAGGGACACCTGGATAGCTCAGTAGGTTAAGCATCTGCCTGCAGCTCAGGTCATGATCCTGAGGTCCTGGGATCCAGTCCACATCAAGGCTCCTCGCTCGGTGGGTAGTCTGCTCCTCCCTCTGCCTGCCACTCCCCGTGCTAGTGCGCCTGTTCTCTCTCTGACAAATAAATAAATGGCAACTTGGGGGGGAAAAAAAAGATAAAGCTTTTTTCAAAAATTTNCACTCCCCGTGCTAGTGCGCCTGTTCTCTCTCTGACAAATAAATAAATGGCAACTTGGGGGGAAAAAAAAGATAAAGCTTTTTTCAAAAATTAAAATAAAAAAAAAGAAATTCTAGTTTTAAGGGCACCTAGGCGGCTCAGTCAGTTGAGCACCCAACTCTTGGTTTCGGCTCAGGTTGTGATCTCATGGGTGGTGGGATCAAGCCCTATGTTAGGCTCCCTGCAGAGTCTGCTTGAAGTCTCTCCCTCTGCCCCTTTCCTGACTCGTGGGCATGCGCCTGTTGCCCTTCTCTCTCTCTCTCTCTCTCCTCCCTAAAATAAATGAGTCTTTAAAAAAGAGAGAGAGAGAGCGAGCCTGGGTGGCTCAGTGGGTTAAAGCCTCTGCCTTCGGATCAGGTCATGATCTCAGGGTCCTGGGATCAAGGCCCATATCGGGCTCTCTGCTCGACAGAGAGCCTGCTTCCCCCTCTCTCTCTGCCTGCCCCTCTGCCTACTTGTGATCTCTCTCTCTCTGTCAAATAAATAAAAATTTTTAAAAAAATAAAATAAAAATTAAAAAAAAGAGAGAGAGAGAAAGTAATTCTAGTTTTAAAGTTTANCTCTCTCTGCCTGCCCCTCTGCCTACTTGTGATCTCTCTCTCTCTCTGTCAAATAAATAAAAATTTTTTAAAAAATAAAATAAAAATTAAAAAAAAGAGAAAGAGAGAAAGTAATTCTAGTTTTAAAGTTTGGGGGGGGGCGCCTGGGTGGCTCAGCGGTTTNNNNCCCTGTCTCTGCCTGCCTCTCTGCCTACTTGTGATCTCTCTCTCTGTGTCAAATAAATAAATAAAATCTTTAAAAAAAAAAAAATAAAATAAATGCATAAATCACAAGAAAATAAAACAAACCNATCTCTCTCTCTGTGTCAAATAAATAAATAAAATCTTTAAAAAAAATAAAATAAAATAAATGCATAAATCACAAGAAAATAAAACAAACCCTAACTGAGGGACAGTCTATAAAGAAATTAGCCTGTACCCTTTAAAAATGTCAAGGTTGTGAAAAACAAGGAGAAATGGAAGAACTATTACAGAGTGAAGGACACTAAAGAGCCAACTGAATGCAACTCAAGAATCCTGGATTAGATCCCGAATCTCCCAACAACATTATTGGGAGAACTGGCAAAATTTGAATGCGTTTTATGGATTAAATGGTAATATTCAATCAATGTTAATTTCCTGATTTTGAAAGTTGTACATAGAATATTCTTGTACTTAAAAAATGAACTCTGGGGAAAAAAATGAACTCTGAAGTATTTTTTTTTAAGATTTTATTTATTTGACAGAGCAAGAGCAAGCTTGAGAGACAAGTGGCAGAAACAGCAGAGGGAGAGGGAGAAGCAGACTCCCCACTGTGCAAGGAGCCCAATGAGGGGCTCGATACCAGAACCCTGAAATCGGAATCTGAGTCGAAGGCAAACGCTTAACTGACTGAGCCACCCAGGCACCCCTGAACTCTTAAGTATTAAATGCTTAAACCCTTAAGTGGATTCCTATTATACTTAAAATTACATACAAAATTTGTGACAAGGTCTGGCATTATCTGGCTATCATTCAACTCTCCAGCCTCATCTGAGAATATTCACTACACATTTTAGTCGTTAGTCTATTCTTTCCCCTGGCTTAGGGACTTCACCTATATTTTCCTCTGGAAATTTTTTTCCTCTGGTAACTTTCCTATCACAATTCCTCTCCTTCCTTGTCCAAGCTGATATGTCATCAAAAAAGTCTTCCCTCAGAGCTCATGGGTGGCTCAGGCGATTGCATCCAACTCTTGATTTCACCTCAGGTCATGATCTCAGGGTCATGAGATCAAGCTATGCCTGGGGCTCCCCACCCAGTGGGGAGACTGAAAGTCTTTCCCTCTGCCCCTCCCCCACTCAGCTCACATGCCCCTTCCTGCAAATGAATGAATAAATCTTTGAAAAAGAAAAAAAAGTCTTCCCTCATTTACTCATCCATTCAACAAATACTAAGAATTTACTCTAAGCCAAACACAGTTCTAAGACATAGAAATTCAGCAGTAAATAAACATTTAAAATGTTGAGCCCTTGTAAAGCTTACTTTTAGAGGGGGAGACAAGATACCTAAGTAAAAATATAGCATGGGGTGCCTGGGTGGTTCAGTCGGTTAAGCATCTGCCTACAGCTCAGGTCATGATCCCAGGGTCCTAAGACCAAGCCCTACATCACCCAGGTCCTTGCTCAGCGAGGCGTCTGCCTCTCCCTCTCTTTCTGCACCTCTACCTACCTGTGTGCGCATGCATGCGTGCCCTCTCTCTCTAATAAATAAATAAAACCTAAAAAAAGGTAAAAATATAGTAGATAATAATATTGCTATGGAGAAAAAGAAGAAGGACAAAGTGTTATACAGGGTGATGTGAGAAGACTGTAGTCTTAAATCACTACATGTGGTCACTTGACTATATATAGAAGTAAAAAATTTAATAATTTAAAACATCATGAATAACAGAGAAGGCATGAAGGAGGTGATGTGATGAGGGAAGCAAATAAGTGAGATAAAAGCATTACCAGTCAAGGGAAGATCAAGTGCCAAGAAGCTGGGACAAGAGTACCCCTGAAAATATCCTGCCATGGCAAGGAGGCCAACAAGGTCACAGAACAAGCACAGGAGAGAACAGTAGGAGACGAAATCAAAGAAGTAATGATGCCCCTTGAATACAACTGTAAGACTTTTGGCTTCTACTATATAAAATAGGGGCGCCTGGGTGGCTCAGTGGGTTAAAGCCCCTGCCTTCAGCTCAGGTCATGACCTCAGGGTCCTGGGATCGAGGCCCGCATCGGGCTCCCCGCTCAGCGGGAAGCCTGCTTCCTCCTCTCTCTCTGCCTGCCTCTCTGCCTACTTGTGATCTGATCTCTCTCTCTCTGTGTCATATAAATAAATAAAATCTTTAAAAAAAAAAAAAATATAAATAAAAAAAAATAAAATAAAATAAAATAAAATAAAATAAAATAAAATAAAATAAAATAAAATAAAATAAAATAGGAAGGGGACCCATCAGAGAGTTTGGAGAAAAGAGTAACATGAGCTAACCTATTTTCACAAAGTCACCATCCATGACTGTGTGGAAAACTGACTTGCAGTTGTGCAAGAGTAATAAAGAAATCAGTCAGGAATCTACTACTGTAATCCAGTCAAGAGATGATGGTAGCATGGACCAGGGTGTTCCAACACTGGAGGCAAAGTGATAAGGGCAGAGGTACCTAGGTGGCTCAGTCCGTTAAGCCTCCAACTGTTGGTTTCAGCTCAGGTCATCATCTCACGGGCCATGGGATTAAGCCCTGAATTGGGGTCCCTCCCCAGCACGGAGCCTGCTTAAAAGATTCTCTCCCACTGCCCCTCCCCCCACTGCGCACTCACTCTCTCTCAAATAAAATCTTAAAAAATTGGGGCACTTGGGTGGCTCAGTCATTAAGTGTCTGGCTTCAGCTCAGATCATGATCACAGGGTCCTGGGATCAAGCCCCACATCGGGCTCCCTGCTCAGTGCGTAGCCTGCTTCTCCCTCTCCCCTTCCCACTTCTGTTCTCTCTCTTGCTGTCTCTGTCAACTAAATAAATAAAGTAAATTTATTTAAAAAATAAGATAAAAATCTTTAAAAATATATATTAAAAAAAAGAAGTGATACAGGCAGTCGATCTAACCTGTTTTAAGTTAGTTCCCCTCTCCCTTATAATCTCTTAGGCCTCTGAACTCTTCCTTCATTGAACTTATCACAGTTTGTAATAGATTTACTTGTGGAATTATGTTTAGTCTTTTCTCTCAAAGGATTCTAAGCTCCCTGAAAGCACAGATTGGGTCTGTTTATTCACTATTTTATTGCTACCCCAAACAAATAAGTCAATAAAACACAAAGTTTTTTAAAAGTAACTTTTTTTAATCTCTGAAAAGTAAAACCTAAGATTCTCTGTTTTGATAATTAACAGAACCTACTAAAGAACATGGCCATAAAGACAGAATAGCAAGTACCAAGGGCCTGAGGCAACAGAAGGCAACAGTGTACTTGAGGGGGTTCAGGGCACAGCAAGAAGGCTCATATGGCTATACAGTGGAGATTTACAAACGTTTTCTGAGAAGAGCTATTGTAGGCTTTGCCAAGCAAAAGGCAAAAAATCAAAGGTAACATGTAGGTCCTTATATAACAAGAAAGAAAAGTCCTGCCTAACCTCTATCCTTTTTACCTAAGTCAGGCCACCTCAGATGGGGGGCACACTAGGTACAACTGTCATTAGTCGTAGCCATTTCCAAAGGAAGAGCATCCAGTCTGGTGGAGAAGGCACCATTGGAGGGGGTGAGGGGATAGACAGGATAGTACTCAACACAATCAGCTTCACTCCCTGCCCCAGTGATACCCAAATTCCAGCACGCCCTTCCCTTCTCCCGGAGAGCCCAGCCCTTTCAACTTGGGCAGCTGGCTCAGCTGCTGGAGACAAAGCAAACGGCTGAGTCACCAGTCTCCAGTCTGAAATTCTACATTTGCTGCCAAGTGTAGGTGGCACCAGAGCAAACTCTGGGCAGCAGCAAGGTGCAGCTAATGGCCAGGGAGGCAGGCGCTGGGAATAAAAGGGATGATGGGAAGAAGGTACAGTCCAGCAAGGTCTCCAAGGCTCACATCCCTAATCCACTAGAGTGGTGGCTATGGACAATATAAAAATAGGCAGCTGGGCAAGCCTTAGTTTGCTGACTTCTGCTCTGAAGTAAGCAGGAAAGGAAGTAGTAGGAGATGAAGCTACTTCCTCTGCAAATGGACAAAAAAAAAGGCTAAACAGAATGTCCTAAACTTTTTACACCTACTCTATTCAAAGTTCTTGGGGTCAATTCTCAAAACTTAAGTTGTGTGGGGGAAATTGTATTTAAATGACTAGAAGCTATATGATGGAATCCTCAAAAATAGCTGTCTCAGGAGACATTACGTAATTTAAAATACATACTATGGGAGGGCAATCATTGGAAATCAACAATATCTGATTCACATGGAGTAAACTACAAAAGAGACGAAATAATGCTTTTCAAGAAAAGCAGCCATTGCTAACTGCAGTTAAAATGCTGTTACTACAGCACCAATTACTCCTTCCATATGTTTCCATCATACCACCCCTTGTAATTCAGCCTAAATCTCAGGTCTCAAATTTCCTAGAGAGGGAACAAGAGCAGAAACAAGAGAATCTACCCACCTATCATTTAAATATGATTTACTAGATCAGCAGATTCAGCTTAGGCTATACCTCTAACAAAGTAGACCTAGACTGCAAGTTTCCCACAAGTAAGAAGAAGGAAAGCCAGCATCCTGTACGAGAGGTGGCAAAAAAAAAAAAAAAAAAAAAAAAAGANTGGGAAATAATACTACAAAGAATCTGTATGTACCTTTAATATTTTAGAAATAAGTAATTTTTTAATCAGTTATAAAACCCTAATCATGCTTAAGAGATATAATGTCACAATGGGCAATAGCTCAGGCTTGCAAGTCAGATAACCCTGAGTTTGAATCCCAGCTCCAACTCAAAGCTGTGTGACTGTGTGCAAGTTACGAATAACCTCTCCAAACCCTTCCTAACGTGAGGTGATATCTCATTTAATTTAAGCATGAGGAAAAAGATGATACAATACATAATAAATACTGAAAATAGTATTGATATATAGTACATGTAACATAAACGGTAGCTAGAGATTATTTTGCAACTATTCAAAAATGCCTTTTTATGTTCTCCAGTAATTTTATAAACCTCAGTCACCTTAGAGCAAACATCCAATAGCTCAATTTTTAAAAGCTCACGGCGGGGGGGGGGGGGCCTAGGAAATGAATTCATTTCTTTGAATATACAAAGGACAGGTACAGGACAAACTCCCATCAGAAATTCTAGTTTTAGGGACACCTGGATAGCTCAGTAGGTTAAGCATCTGCCTGCAGCTCAGGTCATGATCCTGAGGTCCTGGGATCCAGTCCACATCAAGGCTCCTCGCTCGGTGGGTAGTCTGCTCCTCCCTCTGCCTGCCACTCCCCGTGCTAGTGCGCCTGTTCTCTCTCTGACAAATAAATAAATGGCAACTTGGGGGGGAAAAAAAAGATAAAGCTTTTTTCAAAAATTAAAAAAAAAAAAAAGAAATTCTAGTTTTAAGGGCACCTAGGCGGCTCAGTCAGTTGAGCACCCAACTNGAAAAAAAAGATAAAGCTTTTTTCAAAAATTTAAAAAAAAAGAAATTCTAGTTTTAAGGGCACCTAGGCGGCTCAGTCAGTTGAGCACCCAACTCTTGGTTTCGGCTCAGGTTGTGATCTCATGGGTGGTGGGATCAAGCCCTATGTTAGGCTCCCTGCAGAGTCTGCTTGAAGTCTCTCCCTCTGCCCCTTTCCTGACTCGTGGGCATGCGCCTGTTGCCCTTCTCTCTCTCTCTCTCTCTCCTCCCTAAAATAAATGAGTCTTTAAAAAAGAGAGAGAGAGAGCGAGCCTGGGTGGCTCAGTGGGTTAAAGCCTCTGCCTTCGGATCAGGTCATGATCTCAGGGTCCTGGGATCAAGGCCCATATCGGGCTCTCTGCTCGACAGAGAGCCTGCTTCCCCCTCTCTCTCTGCCTGCCCCTCTGCCTACTTGTGATCTCTCTCTCTCTGTCAAATAAATAAAAATTTTTAAAAAAATAANATAAAAATTTTTTAAAAAATAAAATAAAAATTAAAAAAAAGAGAAAGAGAGAAAGTAATTCTAGTTTTAAAGTTTGGGGGGGGGCGCCTGGGTGGCTCAGCGGTTTAAAGCCTCTGCCTTCGGCTCAGGTCATGATCTNTTTTTAAAAAAATAAAATAAAAATTAAAAAAAAGAGAGAGAGAGAAAGTAATTCTAGTTTTAAAGTTTAGGGGGGGGCGCCTGGGTGGCTCAGCGGTTTAAAGCCTCTGCCTTCGGCTCAGGTCATGATCTCAGGGTCCTGGGATCGAGGCCCGCATCGGGCTCTCTGCTTGGCAGGGAGCCTGCTTCCTCCTTTCTCTCTGCCTGCCTCTCTGCCTACTTGTGATCTCTCTCTCTCTGTCAAATAAATAAATAAAATCTTTTTTAAAAAATAAATAAATAAATAAATAAATAATAAAGTTTAGGGGGAACATGTAGAAATCGAGAACCAATCCCTACTAGCCAAAGGGACACTNTAAATAAATAAATAAATAATAAAGTTTAGGGGGAACATGTAGAAATCGAGAACCAATCCCTACTAGCCAAAGGGACACTGCAGTGCAAATTCACATAACCTATATAGCTCCAGTCACTACTTAGGGCTGTGCAACTCCTGACCACCCACCAGAGAGAAACAAGAGAATCCAAAGAGCTGGACCACTTACTGGTCAGAGTTAATAGATCCTTCTGCAACCTTATTTTCACAGTACTTTCTCCACCCAATTTATCATATGAAAAATCATTAATGAAGCATTTTGCAGCAGAGTATAATAGAAAGTAACTAGTCAAGGAGTCAAGAGGTCAGGATCTTAGTCTAATTCTGCCACAAAGCCTTAAACCTCCTGTGGGCAGAGGTTTCTCCTTTAAGGTTACACAGAATGAAGACAGTCTTAACAAGCTTTTTTATTTACCAGTATTAGAAGTCAGAAAACAGAAAAACAAACCAGATTTTAAATCTTCCTTAAAATTATGTCTGTTCAGGGGAGCCTGGTTGGCTCAGTTGGTTAAGTTTCAGACTCTTGATTTCAGCTCAGGTCATGATTTCAGGGTCATGAGACTGAGTCCCAAGTGGGGCTCTATGCTCAGCACAGAGTCTGAGATTCTCTCCCTTCCCCTTATCCGTGCTCTCTCTCAAAAAAAATAAAATCTTAAAAAAAAAAGAAATTATGTTTATTCATCTATGCAGAATAAAATTACTGAGCCAAATCAATGTGTGGCAAATACAGACACTTTCTGAGACCAAGGGCCAACTATTATATATCTTTATTTCCTCCACACAGTTCGGAATAACAAATTTGTAGTAATGTCATTAGTGCTAAAATTATCTTGATATCTTCACCCCCAAACTAACAATCAGAATGTAAGCAACAGTCGTGAAGTAAAATGGAAAAGCAATATTTTCTTTCCTGATCTATAAAACACTAGTGTTTGAAAAAAGAATTCAGAAATTACAAGACTAGTTTCATCAACTGTACTTTTTACAAATGGAAATGATACTACCATAACACAAAAAACTAAACATTAACCCACAAGAGAATGACAAATTTAGTATTTTTTACAAGACCTATATAAATGACTCAAGTTAATACAAAACTAAAATTACAAACTAATAAAAAAATAAATGTCAAGGTGCCTGGGTGGCTCAGTCGTTAAGCGTCTGCCTTTGGCTCAGGTCATGATCCCAGGATACTGGGATAGAGCCCCACATCAGGCTCCCTACTCAGCAGGAAGACTGCTTTCCCTCTCCTAGTCCCCCTGCTTGTGTTCCTTCTCTCACTGTGTGTCTCTGTGTCAAATAAATAAATAAAATCTTTATTAAATAAATAAATGTCAATGAAAATACTAATATCAAAATCAGTGGATGCAGCCAAAAGCAGACTGAGAAAAAGCACACAGTTCTAAAATAAATGTATTAGAAAAACAAGAGGGGAAAAGTTAATCACTCAATACAAAAAGGCGAAAAAGAAAAGTGAATCACAAAGGCAGAAAATAAATCAAAAAACATACACTTGGTTAAGATTTTTATTTATCCAAGAGAGCAAGTGAGCCCATAGTGTGCGTGCTGGTGCCAGCAAGGGAGCGGGGAGGGCAGAGGGATAAGCAGACTGCCTGCTGAGCTCAGAGCCCAACTCTGGGCTCCATCCCAGCACCCTGAGATCATGACTTGAGCCGAAGTCAGACACTTAACTGACTGAGACACCCAGGCGTCCCTTGACTTGCTTTAAAAAAAGGTAGCTCCAAACCCTCCGCAAATCTGATCGAGGGGGGAAAATCACACGTAACACACGCACATTAGGAATAAGAAAAAATTACAAGTACTGATTATGAAAATAAAACATTTTGCAAGGACTTCTATATGACAAACAGTATCATAAATACAATTAAGAAACAAGACACAGGTGTGAATATTTACAATATACATAATGGGAAAAAGGATAAATAACCAGAAAACGTAAAAAACTCCTAAAACTCATTAAGTAAAAAAAATAAGCAACCCAGAAAATGGGCAAAGAAAAAGAACAGGCCATTCACAGAAAAAGAAACTAAGTGACCAGAAAATATAAGATGCTCTACCTCAGAAAAATCTGGGCAATGCAGCCGAAAACAGATACCATCTCTCATCCGACATTTCACAAAAAGCAATAATTTAAATTAGCCAGCAAGTATGAGCAAGGATGTGGAGGAATAAAAATTCACATATACCTGTTGATGGGAATGTAAATTGATAAAACCACTGTGAAGAGCCGAAAATACAAGTAACTCTCTTCCAGTTAACCAGAGATCTGAATAAACATCCTTCTGTTTCCTCCCCAAATTCCACTAAAAAAAGGAATAAAAAATTTAAAAGATGTAAACGCACAAGGACAAAGACAATAGGAAATGGCACAACAGCATACAACAGGTTTCAGGAAATTTTCTAAAAGATGAGAAGTAGATGAATGAAGCAGAGAGAGAAAGCTGAAAATATGACTGCCTAAAGGGGAAGGAGCTAAGAAAATAGAAGCCAAACCATCCCAGAGTAGCTACAAAGGATCTGAATTAAGAAACATAAGGTACCACTCAAGAAAGGAACTTAGTGTGAGTCTGGGAAGAGAAGGTATGGTTGAAAACCTTTGAAAGATACCTTCAGGCTCCCAGCTCCTCTACTCTGAGAAAAATGTTAGGGATACCAAGCACAGCTATCGTGGGGATCAAGCAGAACTAAGTGGGGAGGAGGATGTGGGATTTGAGGCTATGGCTGGGAGTGCTAACTGCCTGCATCATTCTCTCTCCTTCTTCCTAACAAAACCCCAGATTTCAGATGGGTATATGGCTGCCCTTAGTAAAAACTCCCTTTTCTATCCTACCCTTACAGGAAACATGGACATAAGTTAAGGGCCAATAATATATGAGCAGGGTGTTGTGGGGCAGTTTCCAGGAAATATTCTGGAAACTGAGCCCTCTGCCTCCTTTCTCCCTTCTTCTTTCCTACTATCTGAAACTTGAATATGACTCCTATCTGGGCCTTGAGAACGACGACTCTAGGTTTTACAGAGCAGATAGCTGGAAGAAACCCAAGCCTGACGAACTTCACAGAACCACTATACCAGCCCCAGAACTTTTTACACAGGAATACAATCATAATTTAGGGCGCCTGGGTGGCTCAGTGGGTTAGGGCCTCTGCTTTCGGCTCAGGTCATGATCTCAGCGTCCTGGGATCGAGGCCCACATCGGGCTCTCTGCTCAGCAGGGAGCCTGCTTCCTCCTCTCCCTGTCTCTCTGCCTGCCTCTCCGCCTACTTGTAAAATCTCTCTATCTCTCTCTCTCTCTCTCTGTCAAATAAATACAATCTTTAAAAAANCTCCCTGTCTCTCTGCCTGCCTCTCCGCCTACTTGTAAAATCTCTCTCTCTCTCTCTCTCTCTGTCAAATAAATACAATCTTTAAAAAAAAAATAAAATAAAATAAATAAAAACACCGAAGTGCCACAAAAGACACAAACACTGCTATCAGGTTTCCATCCCCAAAAAGCATGGTTCCTCTCTGAACCTGAAGTTTACCAAGGTTCTTCTAATCAATTTTTTTAAAGATTTTAATTTATTTGACAGAAAGAGAGATCACATGTAGGCAGAGAGGCAGGCAGAGAGAGAGGGGGAAGCAGACTCCCCGCTGAGCACAGAGCTCAATGCAGGGCTCTATCCCAGGACCCTGAGATCATGATGTGACCCAGAAGCTTAACCCACTGAGCCATCCAGGCGCCCCTATTCTAATCAATTTTTAGTTAAAGCCACTTTGTAAAGGATGATGTCCATTCTCAATATGATACTCAGAATGTGTATTTTAGGAAATTTTAATAGAGCTCTATGAGTTAGCAATGATAAAATAGCAAGTTCATCACTGTACCTCTAATTGGTGCTGTGTACCAGTACTTATCAAGCTAGCTTCTATTCTTTAGAAATTAGCTCCAACCTTTTTTTTAAGATTTTATTTATTTATTTATTTGACAGAGAGAGAGATCACAAGAAGGCTGAGAGGCAGGCAGAGGGAGAGGGGGAAGCAGGCTCCCCGCTCAGCAGGGAACCCGATGAGGGCCTCGATCCCAGGACCCTGAGATCATGACCTGAGCTAAAGGCAGAGGCTTTATCCCCCTGAGCCACCCAGGTGCCCTAGCTCCAACTTTCTGATTCAAAAATTAAAGTTCATTAAGTGGGACACCTGGGTGGCTCAGTCAGTTGAGCATCTGCCTTCAACTCTGGTCATGATCCTGGAATCCTGGGATTGAGCCCCGTGTCGGGGCCTGCTTTACCCTCTCCTTGCTGCTCCCCTGCTTGTGCTCCCTCTCCCTCTCCCTTTTTCAAATAAATGGGTAAAATCTTTTAAAAAAAATTTTTTTTCATTAAGTTAGGAGCGCCTGGGTGGCTCAGTCAGTTAAGTGTCCAACTCCTGATTTCAGATCATGATCTCAGGGTCATGGAGATGAGCCCCCTGCTCAGCTGGCTCAGCAGGGGAGCCTGCTAGACTTTCTCTCCCACTCACACTCACACTCCTCTTCCCCCAGCTCGCACTCATGTGTGCTCTAATACATGAAGAAATCCTTTTTAAAAAATATAAAAGTTCACCAAGTTAAAAATATGTAAATTAATGTTCAGCTTACACAATTACCCAAACATGATTATTAAAGTAAAATATTCCAGGAATGCCTGGCTGGCTCAGCGGGTAAAGCATACGACTCTGATCTCAGGGTCATGAGCTCAAGCCCCACATTGAGTGTGAAAGCTATTTTTAAAAAATAATAAAATTTTTAAAAAATAAAGCTAGATATTCTGTTTGCTTGATTGAATGAACATCTCACAAATGTCTAATTTTTGCATACCCAAGGAAGTTTTATATACACCTCCATGTTAAAATTTAATAGACTGTAGTATATCGGTCAGGTTATCCTAACACACTAGAAGGGAAAGAAGTGAAAAATATATATATAGCTATTCAATGAACGGGCTAGAAGAGGATAATATAGAGAGTGACTGATGAACACAGTTACTTTCAAAGAGACTATCTCTGGAACTGCTCCAGTACCTAGGAATAGTTCTCACATTAATGCCTGAGAAAATAAAGGACTGAACAAATGAATGAAGTTTTAAAGTTCACAGCAGAACCCTATCACAACCACCATACACTATTCCCTCTTTTCTGTTAGTCTTAAAACTATGACCAATTGTGTCTGAACACTCCAAGCTCCTTAATGGCTGGGACCAAATTTAATCTACTTAACAAGACTGTTGTCATAGTGTTCATTACACCATATCCATGCTTTCTTAATATTACTAATGGAAAATCCTCACTGAATACTATTCCTCTCTATATAAAAATCACTTCAGAGTTTTTTTAATGTTAATTCTAAAGAATGACTAAGAATTCCTAAGTTACCCTAATAATGCTCATATTAAGTATCAAACTAATGATCTTTGCAACCCAACAGTCATATCTTTAAAAATGACACCAAAGGGTCATAATCTCTCCGAGCAATCTATTTAGTATACTCTTTTTGGGGAAGCAGGCCTTCCCCAGCCCATATTAATACCACTTTGATCCATGTGGGATGGAAAAGTTAAACCAGCAGACTGACTCAGGGCAATTAAATTAGCGTATTTCCCTTATTTTCCATTACCATTATCATAAATGGGCACAAGTCGACCCAATCGGAGATCTCCCATGGACTTTCGCCAGAGATAAGGAGAAAATCACTCTCTCATTTAAGATCCTGAGTGTTAGGGACCACTGTAACTACAGCAGAGCTGAGGGGGACCATGTCTCCCAATACAGGAACAAAGCTCACCTAAATTTAGGGGATCATCACCAACTCAAGACGCTCTCCAGTGACGATTAAAGCTAAAGAAGCAATATTCCTAGACTTTTCAGACACGAGAAGAAACTAGTTTAATCTGGGCTTCTCTCTGGATCCTAATACAGCTGTTTCTCCTGTGAAACAAGGAGTATGTTCCACACAGGTAGGTACCAAGTAGGCAAAAGAAAATTTTTAACTATAAAGTACTATAAAAATGTTGTCATCCTATCCGAAAAGTCCCACAAACGGAACCCTCATTAAATACAGCATGAGCTCAAAAAGCATTTAAGATAACAAATCCACTCCCCTTTGTGCATGCCTGCTTGTAAACAAACTGATTTTAAGCAACCTATCTTGAACGTTCTGTCACTAAGGCTTAATTTCAAATAATCGCAGCTCTGAACCTTTGGAATTCTCCGTCATTTGATGATGATGAACTAAGAAGATAGTTTATTTCAAGTAAAAACTGTGTAATAAGTACTAGACGTTTGTTCCAGTGCCTCAAGTCTCTCACTTCCCTCAAACAACTCCTGTTGTGAAACCTTAACGTGCCCAAGAAAGTTTTGCGGTGATGCAAAAACGGGGAAGGGTGGGGTCTCAGAGACACCCACCCCCCCCCCAAAAAGTGAGGGAAATTACTTCTGGGAACACCTGGCGGGAGAGCAGGACGCGGCCGGCCGTTCCTCCCAGGTATCGCAGGGACGGAGTCCCGCAGACCAGGCGCCGGGGCGGACCGGCAGGACGAGCCGGCAGGACAAGCGGGCAGGCCGAGCGGGCAAGGTGCGCGGCGGCCTGNGCCGTTCCTCCCAGGTATCGCAGGGACGGAGTCCCGCAGACCAGGCGCCGGGGCGGACCGGCAGGACGAGCCGGCAGGACAAGCGGGCAGGCCGAGCGGGCAAGGTGCGCGGCGGCCTGCGGGGCCGCCCCGGCTCACCAGGAAGGAATGCAGACCACACCTACGCGCCGGGCCAAGCCAGGGCGGGGCGGCCCGGCGCCGACCGTGGATGCGAGGGAGGGGCGCAGGAAAGGCGGAGGCAGAAGCGGGGCGGCGGCGGGCCGCGGACCACCTCCCCATCGCTCGCCCCCGGGCCCACCTCAGGAGCGTTTCGAGAGCGCCCTCGTGCTTGTCCAGCGGGCGGCCGAGAGCGGCGCGGCGCAGCTTGTTGAGCTCCTCCGCCGCGCGGCAGTACTGGGCCTGCTCCTCCCCGCCGCTCGGGTACGTCTGCTGGATGAACTTCACCAGCGGCTTGGCCAGGTCCACCTCCGACGTCTTTTTCAGCTGTACTGAGATGAATGTCGCCATGGCGAGCACCTCGGCCGCCGCTCGGGCCAAACAGACCGCGGGACGGCCACGGGCGTCGAAGCGCGCGGACTACCCGGCTGGCGGACCGGCGGACCGACGAGCCGACGGACGGGCTCTCGGCCGGGGCTTTGGGTCCGGCCACTTCCGGGAGCCCTTGCGCAGGCGCGCTCGGCGCACCGCCTGCTGTCACGTGAGGCAGTCGGGGGCCCCGGGCAGCCTGCCTTGGCCCAGCTGCGCTTGGGCTGCGTGGTAAGGAGCTGGCTCTGTTCGCAAGTGGAATTCTCCCTTTCCGGCTCACTGCCGCAGCGGGTGGACCGAGCGCTTTCACGTAAAAGTAACTGTCCCTGCGAACGACTGGCGAAGTGTCGTTACTGCCATCCAGGAGAGTTTTCCGCCTCCTGTCCAAGACCTTGCTGCGTCAGGGTTATTGTGACCTACGGTAGTCCTATGGTAACATCCGATTGCTATGCACACGGACTGAGTGTACAGTGAGCCCTGTAGGCAAGGTCTCCGCCACTGTGCAGCTTACAGTCAGGTGAGGACACAGGTACTACGGAGGACAAAGCATGGTACAAACAACAGGGTGCTTGGAATGTGGGGTACTAGAGTCCCTTGGAAGAACCGGATTTAAGCAAGATAATTAGAGAAGGGTAACTTAAAATGACCTACAGTTTGAAAAGTGCTTGACGTTAGAAGAAGGGAAGAGTGGCAAGGGAGAGCCTCCCAGAGTAAGGGAGTGCAAGTGCGAAGACCCTAGGAGGCAAGCACTTACCTTGTTCTGGGAGTTGAAGCACACTGTGTCAAAAACTTAAAAACCACACGGGGAATGGAAGGAAATAAAGTTGGAGAAGTAAGCAGGCATCAATCATTCAGAAACTTACAGGCCAAGTTAGAGAATTTGTATTACAGAATAAATGCAAAGGAAGCAATAAATGGGATTTGAGCAATATGGACATGATAGAATTTGCATTTTAAAAAGGTCATCCTGTGCATCAATTTGATCTCTTGATGGGCTGTAGTATGAAGTATACCATATCATCTATGTTATATTCCAAGCAAAAATGTTTAAATCGAGTCTATTAAACCTTTGCATCCAACGCGCTATTTATTAGAAATACTGGGGATATAGAGGAGCAAAATACATAGGAAGTAATCAAACATCCAGGAGGTAGAACATTCTGCAGAATAACTGGCCACATCTCTTCAACAATGTATTGTTATGAAAAAAGCCACTGCTGTATGAAAAGAAATTTAAGGTACACAAGAGGAAATTGAATCCTGGTACGAACAGACCACCTTATAAAATGCATTTTCAGGGCAATTGAAGAAATTTCAGTATAAATAGACTGAGATGAAGTGTATTGCTATGGAAAAATGGAGATTATTAACTGAAAAGACCAAGTCACAGCACAGTACATATGTTACCATATCTCAGTTTGGTTACAATACAAAATAACGTGTATTTGTGTACTACAAAAAAGAAATTT
Organism: Ailurus styani; assembly: GCA_002007465.1. Classification (NCBI taxonomy): domain Eukaryota; kingdom Metazoa; phylum Chordata; class Mammalia; order Carnivora; family Ailuridae; genus Ailurus; species Ailurus styani. Next base: position 920,030 of record LNAC01000497.1, on the reverse strand, counting down.
AGGATTATACCATAAGGGTGTTAGCATTTGGAAGTGGAATACATCTTTTCATTTTCAGGTGTACAATATAGTGATTTGACAAGGCTGCAAATTATGCTATGCTCACCAAAAGTGTAGCCACCATCTGTCACCATACAATGTTGTTACGATACTATTGACTCTATCCCCTATGTTGTACCTTTTATTCCCATGACTTACTCATTCCATAACTGTAAGCTTGTCTCCCCCTGACAACCATACAGTTCTCTGTATTTATGGGTTTTGCCTATCTTTTCTGTGTAATTTTTTACAGCGTATATACTATTGTTATAAAAGTTTATTTTACCAAATTTTCATTTTTTAATAAAAGATATAGGTTATAATAAAATACCCACTTGGCTGCTATGTAGAGAATGCCTTAAAGAAAGGCAAGGTGGGGGGTGCCTGGGTAGCTCAGAGGTTGGGCATCAGCCTTCGGCTTGGGTCATGATCCCAGAGTCCAGGGATGGAGCCCCACATTGGGCTCCCTGCTCGGCAGGAAGCCTACTTCTCCCTCTCCCACTCCCTCTACTTGTGTTCCCTCTCTCACTGTCTCTCTCTCTCTCTCAAATAACTAAATAAAACCTTAAAAAAAAAGAAAGGAAGAAAGAAAAGAAAAGAAAGAAAGGAAAAAAGAAAAAAAAGGAAGGCAAGGTGGAAGTAAGGAGGCAAGTTATGAGATCATGTCAGAAACCCAGGCAAGAGATTGCAACGAGGTGGGTGGAACTAGAGGGTATTATGCTGAGCGAAATAAGTCTATCAGAGAAAGACAATTATCATATGATCTCTCTGATATGAGGAATTTGAAAGCCAGGGTGGGGGGTCGTGGGGGCCAGGGAGGGAAAAAAATGAAACAAGATGGAATCAGGAGGGAGACAAACCATGCCACTCTTAATCTCACAAAACAAACTGAGGGTTACTGGGGGGTGGGAGGGTAGGGATAGGGTGACTGGGTTATGGACATTGGGGAGGAGGGTTTGTGCTATGGTGAGTGCTGTGCAATGTGTAAGCCTGATGATTCACAGACCTGTACCCCTGGGGCAAATAATACATTATATGTTAATTTTTTTAAAAAAGAAATCCAGGGGCGCCTGGGTGGCTCAGTGGGTTAAAGCCTCTGCTTTCGGCTCAGGTCATGATCTCAGGGTCCTGGCATCTGGCTCTCTGCTCAGCAGGGAGCCTGCTTCCTCCTCTCCCTGTCTCTCTGCCTGCCTCTCTGCCTACTTGTACTCTCTCTCTCTGTGTCAAATAAATAAATAAAATCTTTAAAAAAAAAAAAGAAATAAAGAAATCCAGGCAAGAGATCATGAAAGCTAAGTGAGCTAGGTTGATGTTTGTTTGTATTTTTTTTATTTAAAAATTGAAGAATTTACTGATAATCAGGATAGGCAGGTGAAGAGAAGGGAGGGAGAGATCAAGGAGGCTCCTGGTTTGGGTGCCTGAACGTCTGAGTGGTCAGTAGAATTATTTACTGATAGAAAAACTGATGTATCATCCACTGATGGGGGCCATTTCTGGGGAGTGTTTGTATCCAGCCATTCAAGTGGAGTCAATAAATTGACAATTGGGTTTATGGGATTAGAGCTTCAGAGACAGGTCTTGTTTGGGAATCAGCAGTCAGCATAAGAATTATTTTCAAATTCCTGGGACTATAAAGGAACACAAAGAAATAGAAATAGATCAGAAGCTGTCAGTTAGGGGTGCCTGGGTGGCTTAGTCAATTAAGCATATGCCTTTGGCTCAGGTCATGATCCCAGGGTCCTGAGATCGAGCCCCACATCGGGCTCTCTGCTCAGTGGGGCTCCTGCTCTCTGTCGCTATCTCTGCCTTTGTCTCAAAATAAATAAATAAATAAAATCTTTTTTTTAAAAAGGGCCATCAATTAGGAAAGATAGCATCAGATTAGATGTATTTTTTTAAGATTTTATTTTTTTATTTATTTGAGAGAGAGAGCATGAGAGGGGAGAAGGTCATAGGGAGAAGCAGACTCCCCATGGAGCTGGGAGCCCAATGCAGGACTTGATCCCGGGACTCCAGGATCATAACCTGAACCGAAGGCAGTTGCCTAACCAACTGAGCCACCCAGGTGTCCCCAGATTAGATGTATTTTTAAGACAGAAAATGATGGAGTATCTTGTAGGTTGGTTGACAAAACTGATGTTCTGGAGTGCAAATGAGCGTTCAGAAGAGCCTGAGGAGCAAAGCACATGAAAAGAAGTGAGGAAAGGGTAACCACATCTGGGAGAGCAGAAGGGAGGGATTAGCTGTCAGAAAGATGTAGGATAAATCATTTGTTGAGGCAGAGGGGGGATGAACATAGATGTAGCTAACTGTATGGCATTGGTCAAGGGAAGATTTAGGTGATCCCGTCTGATGGAATTTAAAATCCAAACTCCTTACCATAGCGTGATCTGTTTCTGCCTATATCTTCAATTCCATATTTTGCCACTTGTTCCTCTTTTATTACTGCCCAGTCACATTGGTCTTATTTCAGTTCCTCAGAATTCACTAAGACCATTCTTTCCACATGACTTAGACTACTTCCCCCTCTCTTTCTTTGTATGTAAGTTGAAACATCTCCTCCCCATCGTACCATTTAAAGTAGATTTCCCCCCTTGTTGATGTCTAACCCAGCCATTGTTTCTTTCTTTCAAAACACTCATCCTAACTAGCAAGTATTTTTGTGGTTGTTAATTGAATTTTTGTCTGACTTCCCCACTAGAATATAAGCTCTAAAAGGGCAAAATTGTGTTTGTTTAAATACTGTTATATGGGCGCCTGGGTGGCTCAGTGGGTTAAAGCCTCTGCCTTCGGCTCAGGTCATGATCTCGGGGTCCTGGGATCGAGGCCCGCATCGGGCTCTCTACTCAGCCGGGAGCCTGCTTCCTCCTCTCTCTCTGCCTGCCTGTCTGCCTACTTGTAATCTCTCTGTCAAATAAATAAACAAAATCTAAAATAAATAAATAAATAAATACTGTTATATCCAACACNTGCCTGCCTGTCTGCCTACTTGTAATCTCTCTGTCAAATAAATAAACAAAATCTTAAAAAAATAAATAAATAAATACTGTTACATCCAACATNATCCAACACTTGACACATGGTAGGCACTCAGTAAATATTTTTAAATAAGTAAATGGGTTTCACTGCTTGTAAAAAGAAAAATTAGGTTTCTACTACCAAAGTAACACACATTTCTCAACAACAGATACCCTCATTAATTTGGCAATAAGCCAGTGTAGTTAATTAGGCAATAATCACTAATCAGGTCAGTGGCCAAAGAAGGATGGCATATTAGGATAGGCTAGTTTTGTGTTCTGTTAATAAACAACAATTTTGGGCGCCTGGGTGGCTCAGTGGGTTAAAGCCTCTGCTTTTGGCTCAGATCGTGATCTCAGGGTCCTGGGATCGAGGCCCGCATCGGGCTCTCTGCTCGGCAGGGAGCCTGCTTCCCCTTCTCTCTCTGCCTGCCTCTCTGCCTCCTTGTGATCTCTCTCCCTCTGTGAAATAAATAAATAAAATCTTTAAAAAAAATTAAAAAAACAATTTCAGAATCTCAGTATCTTAACCAAGTAGACATTTGTCCCTTATCTACATAAAATCTTTTTTTTTAAGATTTTATTTATTTATTTGACAGAGAGAGATCACAAGTAGGCAGAGGCAGGCAGAGAAAGAGAGAGGAGGGAGCCCGATGCGGGCCTCGATCCCAGGACCCTGAGATCATGACCTGAGCCGAAGGCAGAGGCTTTAACCCACTGAACCACCCAGGCGCCCTACGTAAAGTCTTATATAAGACAGTCAGCTAGTTATCTCAACATGAGATGCCACTTTCAAAGGGGAATAGGAAATCTATGGCATTATTGCAGCAGCTTTTCACTGCCTCAGCCCTCACTTCCACTCACATTTCCCTGGCTCGAACCTCTCACTTGGCCCTCTCAAACTGCAGTAGGACTGGGAAGGGTAATCTTTGGGCCCAGGAAGAAAGGGTGGGCTGGATATCAAGGAGCACCAGTGATGCATTCCAAGGATGAATTTCACTGCCTCCAAACTTACTTAATAGTAAAAATGTTTTTCCATCTGTGGAATGAAACACCATAAAATACATTCTTAGAATACAGTAGTCTCAGTGTAATGTTTGGGGAAATATTAAGTCAGTAGATTTTTCTCCCTGATAATCCATAATTCTGGTAGGCCCATCATTACCTCCACTGCTTGAACCAATGGAAATAATTGCTTTGTTGGACTGATAGAACCCAAGTGAAAATGGGTGAGTTTCAAAACACAGTTTTTGAAGTTCATATTTAAGACCATAGCCTGAAAGTAAGCACTTGTGATTTTTGGAGAAGTCAGGATTTGTTGTTGTTGTTGCTGCTGCTGCTGCTGCTGTTGTTTGTTGTTTTTTAAGATTTATTATTTTGAGAGAGAGAGAGATAAAAAGAGTGAGCAGGGAGAGGGGCAGAGGGAGAGAAGCAGACTCCTTGATGGGTCAATCCCAGGAACTTGAGACTGTGACCTGAGCTGAAATCAAGTGTTCACCGAAATCGAGTGTTAACCGACTTAGCCACCCAGGCGCCCCTGGAGTCAAGCTTTCTTTTTTTTTTTTTTTTTAAGATTTTGTTTATTGATTTGACACACAGAGAGAGATCACAAGTAGGCAGAGAGACAGACAGAGGGAGAGGGGGAAGCAGGCTCCCCGCTGAGCAGAGAGCCCGATGCAGGGCTCCATTCCAGGACCCTGAGACCATGACCCAAGCCGAAGGCAGAGGCTTAACCCACTGAGCCACCTAGGCGCCCCTGGAGTCAAACTTTGTTGGAGAAAGAGGCTTCTAAAAGCCAAGCCCAGAAGGCCACAATAAAGAGTTTTTTAAATGAATGAGAGGGTAGATAGGACAAGGGTTTGATGGAAGGAAAGTTCCTGCAGTGTAATAAAGAGAAAGGCCTTTGGGTGCTGAGAGAAAGGGTCTGAGAGAGAGTGAAGGGCAGAAGGTAAATGAGATGTCCTCACTTTCTTACTCTACACTCTATAGTGTTGCGTACATAGGGGACAGGGGAGGGCCTTAAGGGAAGGAGACAAGTAGAAACAAAGAGACAATGAAATCAAGAGCAGCAAGAATGGCATCCCCATGTCACCTGGGAGACACATCTGTGTAAGGAATGGAAAGTGGGAAATGGTATGGGGCAGGGGCACGGGTTTTTTGCAATATGTAATAGAGAACTATTTGTCTCTTTAATCTATTTGCATATTTAACTTCCAAAAAATAAAAAATATGCAAAAAGAAAAGAAAATTAGTCATTTTTCACATATGGGTGTGTAAATTTTGTCCACATGGCACCAAAATTTTTTTATTTTAATTCAATTAACATATAGTGTATTACTAGTTTTAGAGATAGAGTTCAGTGATTCATCAGTCTTATATAATACTCAGAGCTCATTACATCACTTGTCCTCCTTAATGTCCAACACCCAGTTACTCCATCTTCCCCCTCTCCCCTCCATCAACCCTCAGTTTGTTTCCTATGATTAAGAGTCACTTATGGTTTGTCTCCCTCTCTGATTTTGTCTTGTTTTATTTTTCCCCTCCCTTCCTCTATGCTCCTCTGTTTTCTTTCTTAAATTCCACATGTGAGTAAGATCATATGTTAATTGTCTTTATCTGATTGACCTATTTTGCTTAATATAATACCCTCTAGTTCCATCCATGTCATTGCAAATGCCAAGATTCTTTTTTTTTTTTTTTGGTGGCTGAGTAGTATTCCATTGTGTATATATATATATACCACATCTTTTTTTTTTAAGATTTTATTTATTTATTTGTCAGAGAGAGAGAGAGAGAGCGCACAAGCAGGCAGAGAGGCAGGCAGAGGCAGAGGGAGAAGCAGGTTCCCTGCCGAGCAAGGAGCCCAATGCGGGACTCGATCCCAGAACCCTGGGATCATGACCCAGGCTGAAGGCAGCTGCTTAACCATCTGAGCCACCCAGGCGTCCCTACCACATCTTCTTTATCCATTCATCTGTCAGTGGACATCTGGGCTCTTTCCATAGTCTGGCTATTGTGGACATTGCTGCTATAAATATTGGGGTGCAGGTGTCCCTTCAGATCACTACATTTGTATGTTTGGGGTAAATACCTACTAGTGCCATTTTGAGGTCATAGAGTAGGTCTATTTTCAACTTTTTCAGGAACCTCCATACTGTTTTCCGGAGTGGCTATAACAGCTCACATTTCTACCAACAGTGTAGGAGGGTTCCCCTTTCTCCGCATTCTCACCAACATCTGTCATTTCCTGAGTGGTTAATTTTAGCCATTCTGACAGGTGTGAGGTGGTATCTTATTGTGGTTTTTACTTGTATTACCCTGATGATGAGTGACGTTGAGCATTTTTTCATGTGTCTCTTGGCCACTTGTAGGTCTTCTTTGCAGAAATGTCTGTTCATGTCTTCTGTCCATTTCTTGATTGGATTATTCTTTGGGTTTTCAATTTGCGAAGTTCTTTTTTTTTTTAAGATTTTATTTTTTTATTTCACAGAGGGAGAGAGATCACAAGGAGGCAGAGGCAGGCAGAGAGAGAAGGGGAAGCAGGCTCCCTGCTGAGCAGAGAGCCCGATGCGAGCCTCAATCCCAGGACCCTGAGATCATGACCTGAGCTGAAAGCAGAGGCTTTAACCCACTGAGCCACCCAGGCGCCCCACGAAGTTCTTTAGAGATTTTGGATACTAGCCCTTATCTGATCAGACAATTGTAAATATCTTCTCCCATTCGGTTGGTCATCTTTTTGTTTTGTCAGCTGTTTCCTTTGCTGTGTAAAACCTTTTTATCTTTTTTTTTAAGATTTTATTTATTTATTTGACAGAGAGGTTACAAGTAGGCAGAGAGGCAGGCAGAGAGAGGAGGAAGCAGGCCCCCTGCTGAGCAGGGACCCAATGCAGGCCTCAATCCCAGGACCCAGAGATCATGACCTGAGACAAAGGCACTGAGCCCACTGAGCCACCCAGGCACCCAAAACCTTTTTATCTTGATGAAGTCCCAAGAGTTCATTTTTGCCTTTGTTTCCCTTGCCTTTGGTGATGTTTCTAGCAAGAAGTTGCTGTGGCCGAGGTCAAAAAGGTTGCAGCCTGTGTTCTCCTCAAGGATTTTAACGGATTCCTGTCTCACACTTAGGTCTTTCATCCACTTTGAGTCTATTTTTGTGTGTGGTGTAAGGAAATGGTCCAATTTCATTCTTCTTCACATGGCTGTCCAATTTTCCCAACACCTTTTATTGAAGAGACTGTCTTTTTTCCACTGGACATTCTTTCCTGCTTTGTTGAAGATTAGTTGACCATAGAGTTGAGGATCCATTTCTGGGCTCTCTCTTCTGTTCCATTGATCTATGTGTCCATTTTTGTGCTGGTACCANTTGACCATAGAGTTGAGGGTCCATTTCTGGGCTCTCTCTTCTGTTCCATTGATCTATGTGTCCATTTTTGTGCTGGTACCATAGTGTCTTGATGATTACAGCATTGTAATAGAGTTCAAAGTCTGGAATTGTGATGCTACCGGTTTTGGTTTTCTTTTTCAACATTCCTTTGGCTATTGGGGTCTTTTCTGGTTCCATACAAATTTTAGGATTATTTGTTCCAGCTCTTCGAAAAGTTGATGGTGTTTTGATAGGGATTGCATTTAATGTGTAGATTGCTCTAGGTAGCATAGACATTTTCACAATACTTGTTCTTCCAATCCCTGAACATGGAATGTTTTTCTACTTCTTTGTGTCTTCCTTAATTTCTTTCATGAGTGTTGTATAGTTCTCTGAGTACAGATCCTTTGGCTTTGGTTAGGTTATTCCTAGGTATCTTATGGGTTTTGGTGCAATTGTAAATGGGATCAACTCCTTAATTTTTATTTCTTCTGTCTCATTGTTATAGCACCAAAATTTTAAAGAGAAATAGGGAAACCATTAAGCCTTTCATCTAGAATTACTCCCTAGGTAAACCCACTCTCATCCTATATAGTACTGCTCATATTTCCATCAGATGCCAGTTCTCTAATACCATTCACAGCTATTGAAATAACTACTGCCTCTTGCCACTGGAGTCTCTCCTAAATGAGTCATTTTACTTGACTTACTTCAGTAGATCATAATCTATTCCTATCATGATGTATTTTGATACTCTGTTTTGTCTGAGATTGGACCAATGGAACCACCTTCACACTGGTTCCTATGTTGTTTTTTTTTTTAAGATTTTATTTATTTATTTGAGAAAGAGACCACAAGAACATAGGAATAATAGAGGGTGAGGGAGAAACAGACTCCCCATGGAGCAGGGAGCCCAGCAATGCCGGGCTTGATCCCAGAACGTGGGGATCATGATCTGTGCCCTAGGTGGACACTTAACTGACTGAGCCACCCAGGTGCTCCTCCTATGGTCTTTTACCCTCAACATTTGAGTTTAAAATGGGGGGGGGGGGTTGGCGCTTGGGTGGCTCAGTAGTTGGGCGTCTGCCTGCGGCTCAGGTCACGATCCCAGGGTCCTGGGATAGAGCACCACATCGGGCTCTCTTCTCAGTGGGGAGCCTGCTTCTCCCTCTCCCACTCCCCTGCTTGTGTTCCCTCTCTCGCTGTCTCTCTCTCTGTCAAATAAATAAATAAAATATTTAAAAATAAAATAAAATAAAATTTCAGGGGCACTTGGGTGACTCAGTCTGTTGAGCATCAGACTCTTGGTTTAGTTCAAGTCATGATTTCAGGGTCATGGGATTGAGCCCTGCATGGGTGGGGCTCAGTGAGGAGTATGCTTTTCTCCTTCTCCCTCTGCCCTTACCCCGCCTAGGTGCACTTTGTCTCTCAAATGAATAAATCTTTTTTAAAAAGTGAAAAAAATAAAATTTCAAACAGTATAGAATTTTAAAGCGAACACCTATATAATCACCACCTAGATTCTAAAATTAATATTTTATTATCACATGTATCTATCTTTATCATACATCTATCTAACCATCCCTCTATCCATCTATCCATTAATTTATCTTACTTTTTGGACATATTTCATGGTATATTGCAAACATAAGAAAGGAAAAGTAGAATAATTTGGTGAATAGGTGATGAGAATCAAAAGGTATTTAAGTGCTATCATCAAATGTCATTTAAAGCTGACAAATCAAATAGCAGAAGGAAGTGAGGAAAAGGGAGACAAAATAATTAAGAAAAGGGCATTAATATAAAGGTAAACATTAAAATATATATATAAACTTTCCATAATCACCAAAAGAAAATTTTAAAAAGCAAGTAGGCCACATGGGGAAAAACAGTAAAAATAATGATATACTCAATAAACAAAGCACAGAAAGGTATGACAAAATTGAGATCAAATATAATAATCATATAATAAAATTGTAATTGGGTTTAAATCAACCATTGAAAGGAGAAGACAAAATTTTATATTGACTCACAAAGGAAAGCCCAAGTGTGATAGATAATAAAATTGACCACAAATTCTTCCCCTCCCTCATCTCTGACCTTGCAGTGTGACATCATAGATCTTTCTATCAAGGGGTGAAGTCTTTTCCTCCACCCCTTAAGTCTGGGTTATTGATTTGAATTGCCTTGGCCAGTGGGGCATTAGCGATTGTGATGCAAGTGAACACTTCACTCATTAGGGCTGGTCCCCTCTTGCTGCACTTGAGACCCTGTGAGTCTAGCCTGCTGCATTATGAAAGACACATGGCCCAGTCATTCTCCCAGCCCTAGCCAACAATCTGCTAATCATCAGCCATGTGAGGGAGGCTATCTTAGATAATCCAGCCATCAGCCAGAGCCCAGCTGACATCATACACATGAGCAAGCCCATCAGAGACTGGCTGAACCAGCCCAGACAACACATGCCTGCCAGTCAACAGAATCATGAACTAAATAAATGACTCTTGTTCTAAACCACTAAGTTTTGATACGGTTTATTATGCAGCAAACATTAACTGACACAACACCACTGTGGTACATACACCTAAGGTAAGTGGTTCAGAAAGTATAAATAGAAAGGCATAGACAAATATACACTGGGCAAATGGAAACAACAAGAATGCAAAGGTTGGGGCGCCTGGGTGGCTCAGTCGGTTAAGCAACTGCGTTGGCTCAGGTCATGATCCTGAGGTCCTGGGATGGAGCCCCATGGCATCTCCCCCTACAGTTCCCCTGCTTGTGCTCATTCTCTCTTTCTTTCTCTCTCTCTTTCAAATAAATAAAATCTTTTTTTAAAAAACGCAAAGTTTGTTATCTTGACACCAGACAATTAAAGCCAAAAGATTTAAATACAATTAAGAACACTTAATAATCCTAAAAGATAAAATTTCCAGGAAAAAAATGTAACTAAAGACTACAAGTAGAAGTTTTTAATAACTGTATATCAGACAACCTAAAATCCATGCACCAAATATGTTTTGTACCATGTACCAAATAACGAAACAACCGCACCAAAAAAGCTACAAGATTAAATTTCCAAGGAATAATACCAAATCTTTGGGCCAAGTCTATGAGTAGCTAAAGGAATTAAAAGGAAAATTGCTCAGGGATGATCCAAAGAAGATACATTTGGAAGCAAGGTAGGTGGATTAAAAATAATAATATATAATACTAACTTCATTATGAGAGATGTGACCTTGCAAATTATAGGGCAGATGAGAAGGTATATTCTACTGTGTTGTTAGGCTGCACTCTGTAAAAATCAGTATTTTGTCTTTGGGAGTTGATGACAAATCAAGAGTAACCTGTGGCACCTTTAAGAGGACAAAGGGACTCATCTACCTACTTTCTGTCGCCTGGATAGTCAAAGCTCCCCACCCAAATTTGGACTATGAAGGGACTTTACTGCTCTTACTATGAAGGGACTTTACTGCTTTTACCCACCACACTCTCCCCCAGGTACTGGTCTAGTGGTTGTCAGTGAGAGGTAATTCTGTCCCCCAGAGGACATTTAGGAATGTCTGAGGACATTTTGGGTTTTCAGTTTGAGGGGGTGGAGGATGATGGGGGAGGGATGCTCCTGGCATCTAGTGGGTAGAAGCCAGTAACGCTACCTACAATGCACAATACAGTGCCCCACGACAAAAACTCATCCAGCCCAAAATGTCAATAGTACCAAGGGTGAGATTCACTTTGGAGAAATGTCCCATTCAACGGGCTCCAAATTGTAAGGAATATACTGCTGGGGGTATAGTCCAATCTGTTGGGAGGGGTGGATTGTTCCAAAGAATAAATGAAGATTTTCTTTGAGAGGCGAGAAAGATGCATTGTTTAGGGAGATTGGTGCTTAAGAGGGGAGAAAAATTAGGAAGTGGAGTATAACAGTGAGGGTTGAATTTCATAAGGACTTTTCCATTAAACTAAGGAGAAAGGCATTGTCACTTGTTGTTGCCCCAATTCTTACTAAATGGAGAATGAAGGAACCCTCTGCTGATGGCAGGAAGAAGAAGCTACCTCCTATCCTGCAGAAGTTCCAGGTGGTGACCAGCAGCAACATGACAAGTGTTCACTGTCATGAGAGTGAACCAAATGAGAGCACCAAAAAGGAATACACATGTGAGAGCAGGGTCCAGAGTACAACTAAGGGGTTTAAGATGAGTTGCTCTGTCTGGTAAATGTCAAGGTCCTCCTACCTCCCAAATACCTTCACTTATAAGGATAATAACCTTATTCTCCAGTTTGGTTTTTTTGCTTTTAAATTTGATTTCTGGAGTTTAAAACACCGGTCAGAGGTGCCTGGGTGGCTCAGTCAGTTAAGCATCTGCCTTCAGCTCAGGTCATGATCCCAGGGTCCTGCTCCTCCCTCCCCCTCTCCCCCTGCTTGTGCTCTCTCTCTCTTTCTCTCTCTCTGTCAAATAAATAAATATTTTTTAAAATAAAATAAATACGTAGGAATAAATATAACCAAGGAGATAAAAGCTCTATACACTCAAAACTAGAAAACACTGATGAAAGAAACTGAAGAAGACACACAAGAATGTAAAGTTAGCCTGTGTTCACGAATTGAAAAAGCTGCATTGTTAAAATGTCCGTACTATGCAGAACCATCTACAGATGGAATGCAATTCCTATCAAAATTCCAATGGCATTTTTTTACAGAAATAGAAAAACAACCCTAAAATTCATATGAAATTACAAAAGACCCCAAATAGCCAAAAAAAGAAAAAAATCTGGAGAAAGAACAAAGCTGGGGCATCACTCTTTCTGCTTCCAACCTATATTACAAAGCTGTAATAATGAAACCAGTGTGGTATTGGCATAAAACAGATACATAGATCAATGGAACAGAATAGAGCCTAAAAATAAGTCCATGCATATTTAGTCAATTAATTTTTGACAAAGGAGCCAAGAACATACAATGAGGAAAGGATAGTCTCTTCCGTAAATGCTGTTGGAACAATTGTATATCCATCTGCGAAAGAATGAAACCGGACCCTTATCTTACACTATATCCAAACACCAAGTCCAAATGGATTAAAGACTTGAATTTAAGAAGAACTCTTAGAAGAAAATGGAGGCAATAAGCTCCTTGACATTAGTCTTGGCAATGATTTTTTGGACTTGACACCAAGAGCAAAAGCAACAAAAGCAAAAATATAAAAGTGAGACTACATCAAGCTAAATACAGCAAAAAAACCAAAACAACAACAAAAATTTAAAACCATCAAAAAAAGAACTATGGAATGAGAGAAAATACTTACAAACCATATGTCCAATAAGGGGTTAATATTGAAAATCTATAAGGAGCTCAATAGCAAAAATAACCAAACAAAACAGATAACCCAATTAAAAAAAAAAGAAAACAGGCAAAGGACCTGAACAGACATTTTTCCAAAGAAGATATGCAAATGACCAACAGGTATATGAAAAGATGCTCACTAATCATCAGGGAAATGCAAATCAAAATTATAGTGAGCTATCGCCTCACACCTGTTAGAACAGCTATCATCAAAAAGACAAGAAATATCAAATGTAAGCAAGGATATGGAGAAAAGGGAACCCTTGCACATTTGGTGGGAACATAAACTGGTACAGCCACTCTGGAAAACAGAATGAAGTTTTGTCAAGAAATTAAAAACAGGGCGCCTGGGTGGCTCAGTGGGTTAAAGCCTCTGCTTTCGGCTCAGGTCATGATCTCAGCGTCCTGGGATCGAGGCCCACATCGGGCTCTCTGCTTAGCGGGGAGCCTGCTTCCTCCTCTCCCTGCCTCTCTGCCTACTTGTAATCTCTCTCTCTGTGTCAAATAAATAAATAAAATCTTTAAAAANCAGGGCCGGGCACCTGGGTGGCTCAGTGGGTTAAAGCCTCTGCCTTCGGCTCAGGTCATGATCTCAGGGTCCTGGGATGGAAGCCCGCATTGGGCTCCTGCTCAGCAGGGAGCCTGCTTCCTCCTCTCTCTCTCTCTGCCTGCCTCTCAGCCTATTTGTGATCTGATCTCTCTGTGTCAAATAAATAAATAAAAACCTTAAAAAAAAAAAACAGGGGGCACCTGGGTGGCTCAGTCGGTTAAGCGTCTGCCTTCAGCTCAGGTCATGATCCCAGGGTTCTGGGATCGAGTCCCACACCAGGCTCCTTGCTGAGCAGGGAGCCTGCTTTTCCCTCTTCCTCTGCCTGCCACTCTGCCTACTTGTGCTCTTTATCTCTGTCAAATAAATAAATAAAATGTTTTTAAAAAGAAATTAAAAATAGAACTACCATATGATCCAGCAATTCTAGTTTTCGGTATATACCCAAAGTAACAAAATAATTATGTCAAAGAGATAACTGTACCCCATTATTCAATGTAGCACTATTTACAATAGCTGTGGTATGGAAGCAACCTAAGAATCTGCTGACAGTAAACATGATTTTATGTATATATCAGTTTAACCATAAAAAAAAGTTAATCCTGTCATTTGCAATGACATGAATGAACATGGACGGCGTTATGCTAAGTGAAATAAGCCAGACAGAGGAGGACAAATCCTGCATTGTATCATTTATATGTGAACTCAGAGGGAAAAAAACTAAAAAGACAAACTCATAGAAACATAGTAGGAAAGGCGCCTGGGTGGCTCAGTGGGTTAAACCCTCTGCCTTCGGCTCAGGTCATGATCCCCGGGTCCTGGGGTCGAGGACCCCATCGGGCTCTCTGCTCAGCNAAAAAAAAAAAAAAAAAAAAAAAAAAAAAAAAAAAAAAAAAAAAAAAAATAGAAACATAGTAGGAAAGTGGTAGCCAGAGGCTGGGGAGGGAGAATAAGGGCAGGTTGGTAAAGGGTACAAACTTTTAGTTATAAGATGACCGACATATGAGGATCTGATGACAGCATGGTGACTACAGTCGTTGAAATTTGCCAAGGGAGAACTTAAGTGTTCTCACACACAAAAGCGATGGAAGGTGGGAATTCTTTAACAAAGTGTATCAAAATATCGCGTTGCACAACTTAAATATATTGCAATTTTATTTGTCAATTATCCCTCCCTAAAGTTGAAGGGGGGGGAAACGAGGCGAAAACGAAATAATGAAAGGTGGAAAACTGCTCCCTCACAGACTCCAGTGTCTCCTCCCTCTGTCCCACAAGGTGTCACTGTGGAAACGGGAGACCAGCTATGTCACCGACGCTCGCAAGATGGAGCTATTGCCGAAGCAAGCACTCTGGTCGTCCGCAGTGCCAACGTCACAGATACCACGGGCTCTTTCTCGAGGACACACAAGAGCTAAATGTATGAAGACCGGGCTGGAAGCCTGTCCTCCCAACCCGCGAGGTGAGGTCCCAGCGCCTCTCTCCTGTACGGTGAATCGCTCCTGGGCACGCCCTTGTGTCTTGCCGCCGTCGCACGTCGGGGCCACTCGAGGGCATCAAATGTGCTGTCCTAACACGACCCCTGCGGAACAAAGCGGCCAGGGTCTCAATACCTACCTTCTCGGGACTTCCTTCCTCCCAGGAGACCTCACAGAAGTCGGCTTCGTCTTGGGGAAAGTGGCTGACTTGCTCCAGAAGAACCTGACAAGTGGAGCACCATTCCCGACTCCCAAAGTGCCCGCTAGACCCTTCCCCTTGCCTTACTCCTACGTAATGAAAAGGAATCCGCCTTCCAGAACAAAGGATACGTGGGGGACCTCGACTAGCAGAGACGCAGCTGTCCATTTTTTAAAGCTAGTTCGTTAGCAATCTCTATAGCTAGTGTAGAGGGGCTCGAACTCAAGATCCGGAGATCAGGAATTGCATGCTCTCCCGATTGAGCCAGCCAGGTGGCCCACAACAGTCAATTTTTCTTTAAAGGCTTTATTTATCCATTTGAGAGAGAGAGCGAGCACGAGGGAGAGCCACAGAGGGAGAGGGAGAAGCAGGCTCCCCGCTGAGCAGGGAGCCTGATGCCAGGCTTGATCCCACAACCCTGGGATCATGACTTGAGCTGAAGGCAGACGCTTAACCGACTGGGCCACCCCGGCGCCCCAACAGCTGTGAATTTTAAATGGTAGTATCTCGGGCACCTGGGTGTCTCAGTGGGTTAAGTCTCTGCCTTAGGCTCAGGTCGTGATCTCAGGGTCCTGGGATCAAGCCCCGAATCCGGCTCTCTGCTCAGCAGGGAGCCTGCTTCCTCCTCTCTCTCTGCCTGCCTCCTGCCTACTTGTGGTCTCTCTCTGTCAAATAAATAAATAAAATCTTTTTTAAAATAAATAAATAAATGGTAGTATCTCTACTAATAAAAATGCAAAATTCTACCTTGCTGAGCAGCTTATTAATAGAGAAATGGGATTTCGGTGGCATTGGGAGGGCCAGAATGTGCATCAAAGGAGAAGTGTGAACAAAACATAATTGTGTATGATTAAGATTGCAAGTGATACAGAACCAGAGAATGGATTGATATTTTTGTGAACTTGGATTTGTTAGGGCATTAGGCCCTAGCATTCATTAGTGTGTGAGTGACTTAAAGCCACACGATAGATTTTTGTGGTTTGATATGATTTCAAATCCACTCATTTATGGCAAAGACAAAGAAGTTTTTTGTGTGGGTTTTTTTTTTTAAGATTTTATTTATTTACTTGAGAGAGAGCAGGAGAGAGAAAAAGAGAGCCCAAGCTGGAGAAGCTACAGAGAGAGAGGGAGAACCAGGCTCCTCCCTGAGCAGGAAGCCCGATGCAGGGCTCAATCTCAGGACCCTGGGACCCAGACCCGAGTCAAGGCAGATGCTTAACCAACTGAGCCACCCAGGTGCCCCCAAAAAGTGGTTTTTATTTTTTTTAAGATTTTATTTATTTATTTGACAGAGAGAGACACAACGAGAGAGGAAACACAAGCAGGAGGAGTGGGAGAGGGAGAAGCAGGCTTCCCACAGAGCAGAGCCCGACGTGGGGCTCAATGCCAGGACCCTGGGATAATGACCTGAGCTGAAGGCAGATGCTTAATGACTGAGCCACCCAGGCGCCCCAAAAAGTTGTTTTTATTTTTTTAATTTTTTAAAAGATTTTATTTATTCATTTGTGTGAGAGAGAGAGAGCACAAGCTGGCAGAGTGGCAAGCAGAGGCAGAGAGAGAGAAGCAGGCTCCCCACTGTTCAAGGAGCCCGATGTAGAACTCGATCCCAGGACTCTGGGATCATGACCCGAGCCGAAGGCAGCCACTTAACCAACTGAGCCACCCAGGCATCCCCAAAAAGTTGTTTTTAGTAGTAAAGTTGTTTTGGTGTAAGAATGAAGCGAGTCATGTCAGACTGTCATCGTCTCTTCTGTTCTCACCCATGAAAACTCAGTAGGAGCTCTGCAGCAGAGGGACCCTAGGGGGGTTTATCAGTAGAAACATGAAGACGCCACTAGACAGACAAGGGGACATTTAGAACATGAATCCTAGGAGCTGTAAAGACTATCTGAGAGTCTCCTGACTGGCCAAGTTCCACCTTGCTCATCTAAAGTATCTTTCCAAAGACCTCGGAGCAGTTAGCTCCTGCCATAGCGAAGGAGACACTTTTCCAGGCAGTGGTAAAAGCCATGCAAAGGCCACTCATTGAAGTGCATCTCGCCCACCAACACCAGCACTCTCCTTCCCTGAAATGTGCTCTAGCATTCCTGAACTTTTACTCCTGCTCTAGCAGCTGGAGATGAGATCTCAGTTGGCTCAGGTGTCTCTCCAATTACCTACTCTTATAAAAATACACCTCAAAGTAATTTGAACTTTATTCCTTTCCTCTCCCCTTGCCTGGACAATAGTGTGACTAATGGGATTGATCTAACATGGAACTATGTTACTTCTGTAATGGTCAATTTATTTTTTTTTTTTAAAGATTTTATTTATTTATTTCACAGCGGGAGAGAGATCACAAGGAGGCAGAGAGGCAGGCAGAGGAGGGGGGGAAGCAGGCTCCCTGCCGAGCAGAGAGCCCGATGCGGGCCTCGATCCCAGGACCCTGAGATCATGACCTGAGCTGAAAGCAGAGGCTTTAACCCACTGAGCCACCCAGGCGCCCCAATTTATTTTCTTTTAAAGATTTTATTCATTCATTTGAGAGAGAGTGCACACACAAGCAGGGGGAGAGGCAGAGGGAGAGGGAGAAGCAGACTCCCCTCTAAGCAGGGAGCTGCATCCCAGGACCCCAGGATCAAGACCCTAGCTGAAGGCAGATGCTTAACCATCTGCGCCACTCAGGCGCCCTGTAACAGTCAATTAAAAAACATGATGCTGCATGCTGTTGGCTGGAGAAATCTACACAGGGAACCAGCATTAAAGACACTGTTGGCAAAAACATAATCAGTCTGAGCATTATTTGTCCCCCCAAACCAAGCAGATGTCAGGGGGAACGTGTGCATTTGTACACTCTAGGGCTGGATTTAGGCAGATGCCAGGTATCCCCAAGAGTCTGCTACTGTGACCCAACCTGGCCGCCTGTCCCAGGCTACCCCGACCTGTGAGGCTCACACCTGAGCAGGACACAGCCTGTGTCAACTGAGCATGGAGCTGGAGTCCAACCCTAATCGCCTGCATTGCCTCAGGCATGGAAGGGGCCCACCCCTGAAATAAAAATTCCCTTGGAGGCAGCCACTGAAACGGGTGGCAGCCAGTCCCCATGTGTACTTACTGTGTGCTGCAGTCCTGGGCTTCTCCGGCCATCAAACCTCCCAGATTTCCCTTTTTGGAGTAGAGCCCGACCATCCCAAAGGGCGCCCAGCAAGACGGTCCAAATTCCTACACTTCTGCCTTCAGGGCGAATATACTCCTTAGTATGTCTTGTGGCTTGGAATTATGAGGATGCCACGTATCCACGGTAGCCTCTAATCAGACACAGCCTCTCCTATAGCTGCATGCTTCGGCTCCATGGACCCACTGACGTGTGCAGCTCCTCCGCGTACAGTGTGCACATCATCGCCTAGCCAGAGGGATGCAGCCGGGCAGGAGAGCCCTCCAGGCCAGTGGGGCATTGGTACAACCCCAAACCACCTGAATAACCTTCAGGAAGGTAGGAGACCTCCCACAAAAAAACCTTTCTGAGGCTGACGTTTCAAACAGCGCGTGCCAGTCTGCATACCATGGACGAGCCTGACAGAATCTCCAGCTTCTCCAGACATCCAGGCAAACAGGTGTCTCTTACTGGAGGACGTCCCAGCCATCGGCCAGCCTCCCAACCCCCAACTTGGCAAAAATGTCCATTTGCCTCAAGCCCTGCCTTCAGGGGGAAATGCGTGCACTTGTGAAGTCTAGGCACGGGAGCAGGCAGAGGCAGGGACCCCCTTCCCCCGCCCCAAGCCTCACTGATGGCCGGCCTGCCGTTACTCAGCTGGTGCTTAGGCACTGCCCTCCGCTTCACCATGCCTCAAGCAGCCGGGGCGCCCCCGTGGGAGCGACAGGGGCCTTCCAGCACACCTTGCCGAAGCCGTGGGGCATGCAAAGCAACAAGTAAAGCTCTTTGTGAGATGACCCCATTAAACTGAAGCCACTCAGCCCCTATTTCGCCCAACTGCCTAATGGGGTCCTGTGCTTACCGCCATTCAAGGCTCCCAAGTGTCTGTTATTGGACAATGCCCACGCAGCCCAACAGGCCGCTTCTGGGCAACACAGTCGATAGTCCTCCAGTGTCACCTTCCAGAAGAAATATGGACGCCTATTTGTGTAGGTTAAGGCCTTGAAGTAGGCAGACACCCGGTAGTAGGCAACACCCAACTGGTTGTCCAGGAGATCCATGCCCTCTGCACACTGTGGTTAGGACCCCAAGAGTTCTGAACTGCACCGCTTGGCAGTTACACTATGCACTGTGCATGCCTTCCTCGGGGCAGCCAGGGCCACTCCAGGCCTAGAAGCTGGAGCCCCTCTGGAGGAACAACTTGCTTTGACTAGTGAGCAAAGCGTGGCCAAGCCAGATATTTCTTTTTTTCTTTTTAAGATTTTTATTTATTTATTTGACACAGAGAGACAGAGATCACAAGTAGGCAGAGAGGCAGGCAGAAAGGGGGGGGGGAGCAGGCTCCCCGCTGAGCAGAGAGCCCGATGCGGGCCTCGATCCCAGGACCCTAAGACCATGACCTGAGCCGAAGGCAGAGGCTTAACCCACTGAGCCACCCAGGTGCCCCAACAAGCCAGATAGATATCTCTGAGGCACAGGCTAAAGTGGCAAAAGTTAGTGTACATCCGGGCTAGATGCCTGATAAGACCCCAGACCTCTCCAGCCATAATAGCTCCCAGATGTCTCTCATTGGAGGATACCCGAGCCAGTGGCCTCAGCCAAGCGCTTCATTGCAGACAGCTCTCCATTTAGGGGCGTAGTCAGTTACCTATTTCCTGGGAGCTGCGCAGCTCCCGCATGCACAGTAGAGATCTTGTCCTCCTTTGCTGGTCCCACCCCTCCCACCACCTCCCAGGCTTTAGGGGCTGTGGCCAGTCTGTACCCATGCTAGGCTCCTGGCTGGAGGGACCTTAGTCCTGTAGCTCTTGCCAAAGGTGCGGTTTTCAAGTTGCCGTAGTCAGTCTCCAGCCCATTTGGACTAGCTGCTGATGAGCTTGTAGACGCAGCCACCCAGGCTCCCAGGTGTCTCTTTTTAGAGGAGGCCCGGCAGCCTGCCAAGCGCCTGGTAAGACAGTCCAGCCTGGAAAAATACACACATTTGTGCAGGTCAGGACTTGAAATTAGACAGCTGTCAGAAAACATCACCAGGGGCTCTTCCCCACTGGGCGGCCAAAAACACCTGTTGTGCTGCACATGGGCCTCTTCCCAGACTCCCGCTACTGGGCCCTGCGAGACTGGCACATGTGCAGTATGCATCACGTCCGCCGTTCGGTGCAGCCAGATCCGAGGAGCCTGAGCAGCTCATCGGTTCCCGAACCACCTGCGTGGGCTCAGGGCAGAGGAGCCCACCCCCAAACATCTTTCTGAGGTGGCAGCTTGAAAGTGCCCCCACTCAGTCCCCATTTCCACTGACCAGGCAGGTCCTGAGCTTCCCAGCAATCTCTGCTCCCAGGTGTCCCTTGTAGGAGGAGCCCCAGCAGCCCGACAGGCCCCAGGTGAGCAAGACTGTCCACACTCCCCCAGCTTCCCCCTCGGAAGGATCATGGATGCGAGCTTGTGTAGGTTAGGGCTTAGAAGGAGGCGGATGCATGTACCCCCAACAGCCTGCTCCTGGGACCGTCCTCTCCAGACTCTGGTTGTGTTCCAGCCCCACCCCCAACCCCGACCTGGCAGCCCGCGCTCCAGTAATACGCGCTGCCTCAGCCTCCTAGCTCCCACCCGGCCCTTTAGGCCTGAGGGGCTGTGGCCAGTCCCACACCCCCTGCCTAGGTCCCCAGGCAGAGGGACTCCAGCCCTGAAGCTTTTTCTGACTTGGCCTCTCTCAGCAGGTGTCAGTTGCTGTCCCTTGGGCCCGGCTGCCTGATGGAGTTCTCACTCCCCCAGCCATCAAGTGTTTGTGGTTCCTCTTATGAGAGCCCGTCCCTACTAGGGAGTCCCATCTTGTCAAGGCAGTCCAGACTCCTCCAGCTTTCCTTGTGGAAGGAAGACATATGGTCATTTGTGCTGTTCGGGGCTTGGAAGGAGGCATATGTTTTTCTGTTCAACAGCCTGCTCTCGTGACCTGATCTCTTTAGACACTTACTCTGTTTGGGTCCCTGGTAACCCTGATTGGCTTGGCTTGCACATGCACAATATATAACCCATCAGCTCATCTGGGGCAACATCGTCCCTCAAGGTCGGTGGTACCAGGTGCCCTACAGGCTTTTGGAGCTCAGGCTGTATAGCAACCCCCTGAATAGCCTTTCTAGGAGGCTACTCCTTGTGAGGCATATTCCCCCACAAAGGAGGGTAGGCGAGCTAGGGACCCCATCTGGCAGCTAGTTTACCTGGGGACTGTAGGTCCCCAGTTTTAAGCTGCTGCCTGATAAAGAAACTCATTGTGGGATCCCTCTGCCCAAGACTATGCAGGTGTTTCGGGGCCAAAGGATCTCTTCAGGCCTGTGGGGTCTTGGCTGCCCATCCTAGAGTATCAAAAGTCATAGTGCTCATTCAGGAGCATGGCAAGTCAGGGTAGCCAGGGACCTGCCATCAGGCAAATGTCCAGATAGGCTGATCACAAGGTGAGCTGTTGGGGTAGAAGGCATCTGCTTCTTTGCAAGGTCTAACATACACAAGTATACATACTTATTCCCCCTTGTGATAAAGCTGAAGAATTTAGACTGTCTCGCCAAGACAGGTTCTGAGAGGCTGCAGGGAAAATGTCCCATGAGAAACCCTAGGAGCCTTGATTACTGGAAAGCATGGGACTTCATCAGGCAGCTAGTCCAAATGGGCACTGTCACCAGTTGAAGGATACGGCCTTAGAAAGATTTTTGTGAGATGGACTTTCTTTGCCCAAGAGGCATGCAAGTGATTCTTAGCTAAAACCAGGTACACAGGTCTGGGGGTCCCGGCCCCCTTGCCAGACTGATGGAGGGCATAGCGTGTGTGTGCAAGCTGCACGGGTCAGGGCGGCCAGGGTCCTGAAACAGGACCGTGTATCTTGAGGCTGGTTCATGGGCGGGGGCTATCAGGGGGTGGG
>LNAC01000497.1:873833-897003 GCA_002007465.1 Ailurus styani | reverse complement strand
AAAAAAAAAAATAGCAGCAATGTCCACAATCGCCAAACTGCGGAAAGAGCCGAGATGCCCTTCAACAGACGAATGGATAAAGAAGATGTGGTCCGTATATACAATGGAATATTATGCAGCCATCAGAAAGGATGAATATCCGACTCTTATATCAACAGGGACTGGTCTGGAGATTATGCTGAGTGAAATATGTCAAGCAGAGAAAGTCAATTATCATACGGTTTCACTTATTTGTGGAACATAAGGAATAACATGGAGGACTCTAGGAGAAGGAAAGGAAAAGTATATTGGGGTAAATCGGAAGGGGAGGGGAACCATGAGAGACTGTGGACTCTGAGAAACAAACTGAGGGTTATGGAGGGGAGGGGGGAGAGGGGATGGGTGAGCCTAGTGGTGTGTATTAAGGAGGGCAAGTATTGCATGGAGCACTGGGTGTGGTGCATAAACAATGAATCTTAGATCACTGAAAAAATAAAATAAAAATTTAAAAAAAATTTAAAAAGGGATAAATTCACGACTCTCATGGAAATATAAAATAAGAACAGGTCAAAGATGTTATTTAACTCATTGACAAGTTAGAAGACTAAAATATTACAATTGGTTCAAAGAATAATTCAAAGATCCATATATAAGCAGTCAGTAATGCTAAAATGAATTTATAAATTGGTGCAAAATTGGAAGAACTCCAGGAGAAAGGGAATTCGGTTACATTTCCACACATCAAAATTTATCTGCATGTCTATGGATAAGAGTCATTTGCATTGCTCTCAGCCATCTACAATTCATAGACTTACAAAAGAGCTCAAGGACAGGGATCACCCAGAAGGGTATGTTTAGATAATATCTATCTGTTTTTCCATTAAACAACCTGGTAATCATTTTGTTCTGTTTCAGCATCTTTCACATCTCTCCCCCCATGGTCTAGTTTAATCCCCTCGTTTTACAGGTAAAGAAAAGGAGGCCTAGATGAAAATAGCAGCCATTGGGCGCCTGGGTGGCTCAGTGGGTTAAAGCCTCTGCCTTGGGCTCAGGTCATGATCTCAGGGTCCTGGGATCAAGATTCGTGTTGGGCTCTCTGCTCGACAGGGAGCCTGTTTCCTCCTCTCTCTCTGCCTGCCTCTCTGCCTACTTGTGNTCTCTCTCTCTCTCTCTCTCTCTCTCTCTCTCTCTCTCTCTCTGTCGAGTAAATAAATAAATCTTTAACAAAAGAAAATAGCAGCCATTATAATATATTTGCCATGAAGAAGTCAGTCAAGTCTGAAGTTCAGGGCACTTGCTTCTCCGGGACAGTGCTGGACCTGGACTTCTGACTTTCACTTATCCATCTTTCTTTAGTCACTACATTCCTTTATTTCCACCATTCATTAATCTGTTGCTTTTCATTTCCTAATACCATCCTTCTGCCAACCTCGTTCTTACCCTAGGTCAAGGTGACAGTCTATTTTGTCTAGTGACTTATAGCTAACCTCAGCTGCTGTCATTTTATTTGCCAAATTAGGTTGTCTTTGCATTGTTTCTGCATTACTATCCACCGACAAACCTGACATTTGTTTTGTTTTGTTTTGTTTTTAAGATTTTATTTATTTATTTAACAGAGAGAGAGAGATCAGATCACAAGTAGGCAGAGAGGCAGGCAGAGAGAGAGGAGGAAGCAGGCTCCCTACTCAGCAGGGAGCCTGATGCGGCCTCGATCCCAGGACCCTGAGATCATGACCTGAGCCAAAGGCAGAGGCTTTAACCCACTGAGCCACCCAAGCACCCAAACCTGAGGTTTGCGATCAAAAAACAAGAAGTGCTTTGAATACCACAAAAAAAAAAAAAAGAAAGAAAGAAAAAAAAGGAAAGAAGAGGAAAGGAAAGGGAAAAAAGCAGGGTAACTCAAAGTATCTTTTTATACCTTGCTTGGTTTCTCAGTTTCCATTTTTCTCTCTCCAAAGAGTTAGCAGAGAATGCAAACCAGCAGGAGATTTCCATGCTGGTTATCGGGGGCTGCTATATCTCACTGAAACTAACCTGTCAATCTCTTCCTCCATTTTCCCTGCTTTCAAATCCTCTGGGTCCTCTAATACTTTGCCAGAGGCAAAGTCCCTCACTGACTGGCCTGTGTACAGTTCAAAAAGGGGTCTTGATATATACACTGTGGGCTGAATATGCTTTGAATCAAGAATGGTAGGGACATGAAATGAAACAAAGAAAAAAGCCATGGGCGCGGTGCCTGGGTGGCTCAGTGGGTTAAAGCCTCTGCCTTCAGCTCTGGTCCTGGGATCAAGCCCCGCATCGGGCTCCCTGCTCAGCGGGAGGCCTGCTTCTCCCTCTCTCACTTCCCCTGCTTGTGTTCCCTCCCTTGCTGTTTCTGTGAAATAAATAAATAAAATCTTTAAAAATAAATAAAAATAAAAATAAAAATCTTAAAAAAAGAAAAAAGCCATGACNGTCATGATCCCAGGGTCCTGGGATCGAGGCCCACATCGGGCTCTCTGCTCAGCGGGGAGCCTGCTTCCTCCTCTCTCCTCTCTCTCTGCCTGCCTCTCTGCCTACTTGTAATCTCTCTCTCTGTGTCAAATGAATAAATAAAATCTTTAAAAATAAAATAAAATAAATAAATAAATAAATAAATAAATAAATAAAAATAAAAATCTTAAAAAAAGAAAAAAGCCATGACAGGAAATCAGATAGCAAGCCTTGTGCATTGCAAGTGCCATGGGACAAAATGTAAGAACACTTGGGTCAGATTTCCCAGCATACAGTGCCACGGAGCAAGGTTCGGCTGCTTGCAGGGCTTATGAGATATGGCTACAGTCATCCAAGGAAGTGAAAAAGGAACAAGGAAGCAGAACAATCAAAGTTACCTACAGAGAGAAGGGATCTTGATTTATTTCCTCTTGAATTGCTTGCTATAAATAGTGTGACATTGGCCTCCTTGCACTTGCTTAAGAGAAAGGATTTGTGGTCCGATTGTTCTTCCTTCTGTTTTACTGATAAATGAAAGGGCAAAGGTGGAAGGTTACTATCCGTTGGCAAAGTTCTGACACCAAACCTGCTGAACTAAGGAGGAGACTCATGATATTGGCATGGTCAGAGATATCTGGTAGTCCAGACAGAAGTAAATCACAAGAAAAGAAAAAAAAAGAAGAAGGAAGTCATAAGACTCATTTCTACAGAAAGGCAGTGGCTAATTCATGGTAGACAATAAATACAGAATGAACAGGGGAGGAACAGAGTGAAAGACCACAATCAGTTTCACCATATAGTCACTTGTTATAAGGTTCTTTAAATTCATATTAGGGGTACCTGGGTGGCTCAGTCAGTTAGGCGTCTGCCTTTGGCTAGGGTCATGATCCTGGGGTCCTGGAATCGAGCCCTGTATCGGGTTCCCTGCTAGGTAAGGAGTTCCTTCTCCCCCTCCCTCTGCCCCTCTGCCCTGCTCACGCTCTCTCTCTCAAATAAATAAAATCTTAATTAATAAATAAAATCTTAATAAATAAATAAATAAATAAATAATTCATATCAGGACTGAATCCACAATGTCTAAACTTGACACTCCTGAGGGAAGTCAGATAAGACCTTCTCAAAGAAAGCCATGTTAAATGGGGCACCTGTGTGGTTCAGTGGGTTAAAGCCTCTGTCTTTGGCTCAGGTCATGATCTCAGGATCCTGGGATTGAGCCCCACATCAGGCTCCCTGCTGAGCAGCTTCCTCCTCTCTCTCTGCCTGCTTCTCTGCTTATTTGTAATCTCTCTCTCTGTCAAATAAATAAATAAACAAAATCTTAAAAAAAAAAAAAGGCTGTCTTAAAATGCCTACCCTAAATGTAGTCTACTGTACTTGGGACAGGGTGCCACCTGGTGGTCAATGGTAAATTTGTTTTCAAGTTAGGGGTAAGTAAGCCAAGTCAAAGGTCTAGACCGGTACTGTTCAATTTACCTGTAAAGCAAGCCACATATGTGGGAAGTGTGGCGAGAACTGAGAATAACATGGGTGCTAGCATGTGTTAGCAGCTTCTGTAGAAATGGGCAAAGGTTGTGGAGGCATTTATTGAAAATAAAGATGATGAGAGATGATTCTAGGTTTGACCCTAGATCCTTCCCACCGGGCCATTCATCTCATCTAAGAATCTGTTCGATGAGCCAGAAGCTCGAGGAACTGAGCCTTATTCTGGGTACCCAGCTTTTAATTCAGGAATATTTTAGACCAGCTGTATTTACCCGAGGTCAGGTAGGGTAATGAATGAAGACTATTGTGCTGAGTGTACTTGAGTGGTGCCCAGAATACTGGTGTATATTATTTAACTCCAAGTTTAATGAGGGTCACCTGGGGCACCTGGGTGGCTCAGTTGGTTAAACGGCTACCTTTGGCTCAGGTCATGATCCCAGGGTCCTGGGATTGAGCTGTACATCAGGCTCCCTGCTCAGTGGAGAGCCTTCTTATCCCTCTCCCTCTGCTGCTCCCCCTGCTTGTGCTCTCTCTCTCTCTCTCTCTCTCTCTCTGTATATATATATATATATATTTATTTATTTATTTGANTCTCTCTCTCTCTCTCTCTCTCTCTCTCTCTCTCTCTCTCTCTCTGTATATATATATATATTTATTTATTTATTTGATATATATATATATATATATATCAAATAAATAAATAAATCTTTGGAAAAAAGAAAAGCACGCACCACCAACTGAGTCAGACAGGCACCCCACATAACCTCATCTTTTAATTTGCAGTGGTTCTGCAGTTCTAAACACAAAAAGAACTTGAAACCATTCACATTTGAGATATACTGGTACAGACCTGCCTAATGAACTGGGAGTTCCGGGAGGAGGTTGGACTGTACTGAGAGACAGCAGGTTCTGAAAAGGATAATGCCCACAGGAGAGAAACCCTATTTAATTCACCCAGAGAGGGCGCCTGGGTAGCTCAGTGGATTAAAGCCTCTGCCTTCAGCTCAGGTCATGATCTCAGGGTCCTGGGATCAAGGCCCCTATTGAGCTCTCTGCTCAGCAGGGAGCCTGCTTCCTCCTCTCTCTCTGCCTGCCTCTCTGCCTACTTGTGATTTCTCTCTCTATATTTATTTATTTAATAAGTAAGTAAAAAATCTTTAAAAAAATTTTTTAAAAGTTGGTGTTTTGTTTTTTTTTTAAAGATTTTATTTATTCATTTGACACAGAGAGAGAGATTACAAGTAGGCAGAGAGGCAGGCAGAGAGAGAGGAGAGAGGAGGAAGCAGGCTCCCTGCTGAGCAGAGAGCCCGATGTGGGCCTCCATCCCAGGACCCTGGGATCATGACCTGAGCCGAAGGCAGCGGCTTTAACCTACTGAGCCACCCAGGTGACCTAAAAGTTGGTGTTGACATGTATAGTTATGTTGGTTATTTATGGCTATCTCCAGTGGCGAAAGATAACTGTCCATGCCATGTTAGTTGTTAAGTATTTTGAAAATCACCCCAAATAAGAATTGCATTCACTGATATCCATATTAAAGAAATAGTTATGGAATGTATTGTGCTAGGTATTTTTTTTTAAAGATTTTATTTATTCATTTGACACAGAGAGAGAGATTACAAGTAGGCAGAGAGGCAGGCAGAGAGAGAGGAGAGAGGAGGAAGCAGGCTCCCTGCTGAGCAGAGAGCCCGATGCGGGCCTCGATCCCAGGACCCTGGGATCATGACCTGAGCCGAAAGCAGAGGCTTTAACCCACTGAGCCACCCAGGCGCCCTGTGCTAGGTATTGATGCAATAGAGAATGAAAATGAACACAGACCCTGTCTACTTATACACCAGTGAGGCTACACACATTAATCAAAACAGTTGTGTGTATATACATATGAATATATATCATAACAAAGGAGAGGTAGAAGGATGAGAAAAATGCTCTTCTGAGAGTGCATATTTGTAGGACTGGAAAGCTTAAAGATTAGGGTTTCCTAGTCAGAAGATTAGGGACCGCCTGAAGAGACTGAGATCTGAAAGCTGGGTAGTAGTTTAAAAGGTAAAGGGAAGGGGTGTCTGGGTGGCTCAGTGGGTTAAAGCCTCTGCCTTCAGCTCTGGTCATGATCTCAGGGTCCTGGGATCGAGCACCACATCAGGATCCCTGCTCAGTGGATCTCAGTGAGCCTGCTTCCTCCTCTCTCTCTCTGCCTGCCTCTCTGCCTACTTGTAATCTCTCTCTCTCTGTCAAATAAATAAATAAAATCTTTAAAAAAAAAAAAAAAGGTAAAGGGAAGAGCAGAAGCAAAGGCCCTGTGGTGAGAGGGATCCTGGTGTGAGGGATGAACACATGTTCAGTCTGGCTTGAGCAGGGAGAATAAAGCACAAGATGAGGTCCATGAGGCAGGGGGAAACTAGACTGTGCCTGGCCATACAAGCCATATTAAAGAGTTCCATAGGGATCATAATTGTTGAGATATTTTCCAAGCTTTTGCTATTTCAGTGTTAAAATCAACATCTTGATATATATAACTTTCTCCCACTGCATGACAGCTGTGCAGACATATGTCAGAAGGTGCTGATACTGGTCTGTACCAGTACACCTCAATTGTGAATGGTTTCAAGTTCTTTTTGTGTTTAGGACTGCAGAAGCACTGCAAATTAAAAGGTGAGGTTATGCAGGGTGCCTGCCTGGCTCAATTGGTGGTGCATGCTTTTTTTTTTCTCCAAAGATTGATTGATTGATTGATTGATTGATTTGATAGAGAGAGTGTGCACAGCAGGGGGAGCAGCAGAGGGAGAGGGATAAGAAGGCTCTCCACTGAGCAGGGAGCCTGATGTACAGCTCAATCCCAGGACCCTGGGATCATGACCTGAGCCAAAGGTAGCCGTTTAACTAACTGAGCCACCCAGGTGCCCCAGGTGACCCTCATTAAACTTGGTGTTAAATAATATACACCACTATATTCTGTAAATGTCAGGTGTGATGTAAAAATATAAAATATGTTTTGGCGTGACTATTATATCTAACAGTTGTTATTAAATGTACTTCATACTGTTTTAAAGGAGAGGGGTTTAAAATTGTTGAGTTGATGAAGGATAGTTGGAAGAAAGGCAGGCAGACAAGGGGCCCCCACCCTAAGAGGAAACCACCTTTAAAAGGATTTTACACAACCCTGGAAGGAGCCCTCCACCCTTCACCAGTGATCGATAGATGACAAAAAGCTGATTGGATGACAGACACAGGGAGGGTTAACCAGATTAAAACAGACGGACAACAAGCCCATAAAAAAACCCTAGATCTAAATGTCAAATTTGCAGTCCTCTTGGGTCCCCTCCCTCTTCGGGAGCTTTGTACTACCACTTTGCTATCATTCAATAAACTTTGCTTTGCTATCTACCACTCTGTTTGGTCTACTTATTGTTCTTCGAAGAGGCATGACCAGGAACTGTGGGCACTTAGCGAAGAAATCCTGTAATGTTTTAGTGAGAAATATATCAGGAGTTTAGCTAAGCTAGCGATGCTATTACTGCCTTAGCAGTATATTTTGTTTAGGTAAGCAGTCTGCCAGGGGCCTTAACTGACATTAGCCCCCCATGCAAGCAAGCCCATGTCCTAGGTAATGGCCTACAGAGTCACAAGAAAATGTAGTTCCTAACATGACTTCCTCAACAGCCTTTGTGACCAACCATCTGTCCTCTTTCCCAGCGCCTTTCTTTTGTTCACCCCATAGATAAGACTCCCCATGGATGGGACGTCTGAGTGGCGCAGTTGGTTGGGCATCTGCTTTCAGTTTGGGTGGGTCATGATCCCAGTATCCTGGGACTAGGTCCCACATCTGGCTCCTTGCTTAGAAGGGAGCTTGCTTCTCCCTCTGCCTGCCTCTCCCCCTGCTTGTGCTCTCTCACTTTCTCTCTCTGACAAATAAATAAAATCTTTTTAATTAATTAATTAGTTAATTAATTAATTTGACACAGAGAGAGAGATCACAAGTAGGCAGAGAAGCAGGCAGAGAGCGAGGAGGAAGCAGGTTCCCTGCTGAGCAGAGAGCCGGATGCTGGGCTCAGTCCCAGGACCCTGAGATCTGAGATCATGACCTGAGACGAAGGCAGAGGCTTTAACCCACTGAGCCACCCAGACGCCCCAAATAAATAAAATCTTAAAACAACAACAACAACAAAACTCCCCATGGAGCTTCCCCAGACCACATTGTTTTGGGTTTGAATTGATCAATCCAGCCTTAGCCCAGGAACCCCAAAGTCCTCCCTACCCATGGAGTATGATAAATGCATGTGCCCCAGGTCCTCTCCCTCTCTGCCTGCACCCTACCTTGACCTTCCCAAGTACGCAAGTGGCCCCTTACCACATACCGTGTACTTCCTCCAGACCTTGTAAGTAATAATCCTCCCTTTCAATTTCTCTCATAATCTTTTGTTGATGGCAACACCCACATCTTGCGTTTCTTCAACAAATGTTACTTTAATAAAGTTATAACAAAAACATATTCTGGACTTCTAGAATAAGGAAAGGAAGCTAAGAAAGTAGAGGTATAGTACAAGAAACCACAGTGGAAGGGAAGATTTCCACAAGCAAGATTAAGACACTGTGGATCCATTTACCAGTGAAACTGGTAAAAAAAATTTTTTTTAAACAAACAAAAAATCAGTCTGTTTTTCCCTGCCACTGCCACCGAGTCACTCAGAGGCAAAGGCTCAGATGTGCTCAAGATTGGACTCCACCAGTAACGCACTGCCGTGGCTGGGGAAGACATGGCTACTGGCTGTGTAATGGGTGCTCATACTGCTGCTTTGCAAGACGTGCTGAAGACCACCCTCTTCCACGATGGCCTAGCATGTGGAATTCTGGAAGCAGCCAAAGCTTTAGACACACTCCAAGCCCATATTTGTGTGCTTGCATCCAACTGGGATGAGCCTATGTATGTCAGTTTGGTGGAGGCCCTTTGTGCTGAACACCAAATCAACCTACTTAAGGCTGATGACAACAAGAAATTAGGGGGATGGGTAGGGCTCCGGAAAGTTGACAAAGAGGGAAAACCCCTCAAAGAGGTTGGTTGCAATTGTGTGGTGGTTAAGGACTATGGCAAAGAATCTTAGACCAAGGATATCATCAAGGAATACTTCACATGTGAGAAATGAACAAATAAAAAAACTTGGTTCTTGTTGAAAAAGCAAAAACAACAAAATCATTTAAAATCTCTAGAAATGGGGCACCTGGGTGGCTTAGTTGGTGAAGCGTCTGCCTTCAGCTCAGATCATGGTTTTATGGCCCTGGGATGGAGGCCCACATGGGCATCCCTGCTCAGTGGGAGGCCTGCTTCTCCCTCTCCTCCCTGCTTGTGCTCTCTGTCACTATCTCTGTCTCTCTCAAATAAATGAATAAAATCTTTTAAAAAAAATGAAACAAAATAAAAATAAAATCTCTAGAAATGGTCCCAAGGACATAAAGCCTATAAAGAAATATTTACTAAATGGGTGCCTGGGTGGCTCAGTGGGTTAAGTGACTGCCTTCAGCTCAGGTCATGATCCCAGGGTCCTGGGATCAAGTCCCGCATCGGGCTCCCTGCTCAGCGGGGAGCCTGCTTCTACCTCTCCCTCTGCCCCTCCCCCTGCTTGTACTCTCCCTCTCTGTCTCTCTCTCTCTCTCTCTCTCTCTCTCTCTCGCTCTCCGTCAAATAAATAAAATCTTTTAAAAAAAATAAATATCTACAAAGAAAGAAAGAAAGAAAGAAAGAAAGAAAGAAAGAAAGAAAGAAAAAAAGAAAGAAAGAAAGAAAGAAAGATTTACTAAAACAAAAAAAACCCTACTAAAATTCAGTACAAATATTAAGAGTGCATGGTATTTAAGCTAAGACCCACTCCTCCTTCCCCCACTCCCACTTGGCAAGATGAATACTCAAGACTGGTACAGCCAAGAAAGAACACAGGGCTCCCTCTCCCCCCAGTTCCCGGTTGGAGGGATATTTCCTACGCATGGCAGGACATCAGCATTTCTTGTCTTGTCCCCATCAACCTGTTGTGGAGGCTCACTTCTTGTGAGTATAGCTGAGAAATGAGGGCTCCTTTCTTCTGCCCAGATCTCACTCACAGGACTGAGGCTCTACCCTGGATGTGGTGCCTCTGAGAGTCCACAGGGCTCTGACTGTTCTCGCCTCTGCTCACCAGGCAGTGGTTCCAAGCCGGAAGAGGCAAGCCAGGAAGATGTGATGTGACCACTTCTTCTCTACTGAGTGCTCAAAACTAGGGCAAGAGTGTCACTGGGAGAGAAGTGTGCCACTGTCCGCCCCCCCCTCAGACTAATGGCTCAGAGATTTTGCCTAAGGGAAGAAGCAGATGAAAAAGACAGCTCTTAATTTCTTCCCAAAGACACTGACTTCATCTGCTATCAATGTGGGGAAGTTCAAGCCTGAGGGTTCTCTCAAAAACAGCGGAGATTGTGGTGACAGGCAACTGGGAGGAGAATGACGTGTTTATTAGATACATAGGCAAAGTACAGGCCAGCTAGAAAACCTGGGAAAGGGAGTGGGGAAGAGCTTGCCTGGGATCAGGATAAACTCAAATACTGCTCTCAAAAAAACATTCTGTCAGGGCACCTGTGTGACTCAATAGATTGAGTGTCTGGCTCTTGACTTCAGCTCAGGTCATGATCTCAGGGTCTTGAGAACAAGTCCTCTGTCGGGCTCAGTGCTCCATGCTTGGTATGGAGTCTGCTTGAGATTCTCTCTCTCCCTCTGCTTCTCCCCCAACTCATTTTCCCCCTCTCTCTCTTTCAAAATAAATAAATGACTAAAATTTAAAAAAAAAAGATTTGATTTATTTATTTTTCTGAGAGACAGAAGAGAGAGCACAAGAGGGAAGTGTAGAGGCAGAGGGAGAAACAGACTCACCTCCAAGCAGGGAGCCCAATATGGGATTCGGTTGACCGGAGCCAAAGGCAGACACTTAACCAACTGAGCCACCCAGGCAACCCAAAATAAATAAAATCTTTAAAAAAAAAATCTACCCCATCAAAGGAAACTGAATTGCATTGGTTTCATCTGGGGAGCAATTTTTGCATCAGGGCTTTGCTGAAAATAATAGAGTAAACAGTGGGCAATTTAGTGGAGTCTAACAGCAGTGTGGTCCAAGGAAGAGATATCAAAGAAAGCCCTGCCAAAATGTCCATATCCCAGGGTGACTATGGATGAGGAGAGCAACATTAGAGGTTTACCACAGGTGAAGGGGAGGGTCGAGAGAGAACAGACTCTAAAATATTCCACTAAATATTCTAGCAAGTCATTAAACAAATAAACGAGCAAATAACAATAGCAAGTCCTATTGAAAGGGTTACTATGGTATTATCTAACGTGTCCAGTTTCTGACCAAAAAAAATTATGATACATGCAAAAAAACAAAGTATGACTTAACATTGAAAAAAAAAAAACAAAACAGGCAACAGATACTGCAAGTGAAGAGCAACCAGATGTCAGAGTTAAACAAAACCTTCCGAGTAGCCATTTGTTTTGTGTTGGTGCCAACCTATAGAGAGTGAAGCTCCCAGCTAGAAATGCCTGGGGGCAACACCATTTCCACAGTGTTCAGGCCAGACCAGCCCATGTGGATCTTATGATTGCAAGGTGCACCTTAGGAACACCCATCAGAAAACTCTGAAAAAACAAAAACACAAAAAAACAAGGTTTATTACTGATGAATCCGGAGGGTACATGGCTCATCCGGGGTTATACAGTGAAATCAGGGTGACAGACAGAGAACATGGCCCTGGGGTTTTGCCTTTACTGGGGTCAGGAGTGGATTGCCTAGGTTTTTACAGTTTCACTCTTTATTGGTGAATTCAAAACATAAAAGTAGGAATTAAAGTGCATGAAGAAGGGCACTTGGGTGGCTCAGTTTAAGCGTCTGCCTTTGGCTCTGGTCATGATCCCAGGATTCTGGGATTGAGCCCCGAATTGGGCTCCCTGCTCAGCGGAGAGCTTGCTTCTCCCTCTCCCACTCCCCCTGCTTGTATCCCCTCTCTCGCTGTGTGTCTCTCTCTCTGTGTCAAATAAATAAATAAAAACTTTTTTTAAAAAAGAAGCACATGAAGAGAAAAACATGGCCCCTCAAATACTAGCAAACTATGAGGCAACATATAAAAATGAGGCACCATAACCAAGAGAGATTTATCCTAGGAATGTGAGTTTGCTTTAACACCTGAAAAATAATTATTTTAATGCATCATATCACCAAAATGACAAAAGAATCACATGATCACCTCAATAGACACAAAAAAGCATTTAATAAAATTCAACACCTTGTCATAAAAAAAAAAAAAAAACACTCAACAAACTAGGGCCAGAAGGGAACCTGACAAGAGTGTCTATAAAAAATTCACAACTAACATATTTAACAGCTAACATATTTAATGGTGAAAGACTGGATGCTTTCCCCCTAAAATCAGGAATAAGACAAGGATTTCCACTGTCGCTATTTGCGTTCAAAGTTGTAATAGAAGGTTCTAGTCAGGAAAATTGGTCAAGGATAAAAGAAGTCATCCAGATTGGAAAAGAAGAAGTAAAACTATCTCTATCCACAGATGATGTGACCTTGTATATAGAAAATCCTAAGGAATTACTTGAAAAACTATTAGAAATAACAAACAGTTCTATTTTCATCAAGGCTGCAGAAAACAAGATCGATATTTTTTCCTATATACTTTCAATGAACAATCTGAAAATGAAATTAAGAAAATAATTCCACTTGAAATAGCATCAAAAAGAATACAATTTGGGCACCTGGGTGGCTCAGTCGGTTAAGCGTCTGCCTTCAGCTCAGGTCATGATCCCAGAGTCCTGGGATCGAGACCCGCATTGGACACCCTGCTCAGTGGGGAGCCTGCTTCTCCCCTTCCTCTGCCTGCCGCTCTGCCTACTTGTGCTCTCTCTTTCTCTCTGTCAAATAAATAAAATCTTTAAAAAAAAGAATATAACTTTTAGAAACATACAAAACAAGTATAACATATTCTGAAACCCATAAAACATTGTCGAAAGAAATCAAAGGATATCTAAATAAATTGGAAAAAATCACGTATTCATAGACCAGAAGACAGTATTATAAAGGTGGCAATGCTCCCCAAATTGATCTACAGATTCAATGAACTCTCTCTCAGAATCCCAGCTGACTTTGTAGAAATTTACAAATTGATTTTAACTGCATATAATATTACAAGAGCTTCTGAAAAGCCCAAAACAATCTTGAAAAAGAATAAACATGGAGGACTCACATTTCCTCATGTCGAAATACACTACAAAGTAATGGTAATCAAGACAGTATGGTGGGCGCCTGGGTGGCTCAGTGGGTTAAAGCCACTGCCTTTGGCTCAGGTCATGATCCCAGGGTCCTGGGATGGAGGCCCACATCGGGCTCTCTGCTCAGCAGGGAGCCTGCTTCCTTCTCTCTGCCTGCCTCTCTGCCTACTTGTAATCTCTCTCTCTGTGTCAAATGAATAAATAAAATCTTAAAAAAAAAAAAAGACAGTATGGTACTGGCTTAAGATTAGACATAAACATCAATGAATAGAAATGAGAGCTCAGAAACAAACCCATGTGTCTATGGTTTATTTGTTTGTTTATTACTAACATATGATGTATTATTTGTTTTGGGGTACAGGCCTGTGATTCATCACACAGTGCTCACCACAACACATACCCTCCCCAGTGTCCATCACCCAGGCACCGTATCCCCGTACCTCCCTCCCCTCCCGCAGCCTTCAGTTTGTTTCCTGAGATTAAGAGTCTTTTACAGTTTGTGTCCCTCTCTGGTTTCATCTTATTCCATTTTTTCCTCTCTTCCCCTATGATCCTCTGCCTTGTTTCTCAAATTCCACATATCAGTAAGATCATATGATAATTGTTTTTCTCTGATTGACTCATTTCACTTAGCATAATATCTTTTAGTTCCATCCACATCTTGCAAATGGCAAGATTTCATTTTTTGATGGCTGCATAACATTCCATTGTATATATGAACTTCTTTATCCATTCAACTGTTGATGGACATCTAGGCTCTTTCCATAGTTTAGCTATTGTGGACATTGCTTCTATAAACATTGGGGTGTAGGTGTCCCTTAGGATCACTACCTTTGTATATTTGGGATAAATACCCAGTAG
Organism: Ailurus styani; assembly: GCA_002007465.1. Lineage (NCBI taxonomy): Eukaryota > Metazoa > Chordata > Mammalia > Carnivora > Ailuridae > Ailurus > Ailurus styani. Next base: position 882,923 of record LNAC01000497.1, on the reverse strand, counting down.
TGCAATTGCTGGGTCATAGGGTAGCTCTATTTTCAACTTTTTGAGGAACCTCCATACTGTTTTCCAGAGTGGCTCCACCAGTTTGCACTCCCACTAACAGTGTAAGAGGGTTCCCCTTCTCCACATCCTGGCCAACATCTGTCATTTCCTGACTTGTTAATTTTAGCTGTTCTGACTCATGTGAGGTGGTATCTCACTGCGGTTTTGATTTGTATTTCCCTGATGCCAAGTGATGTTGAACATTTTTCATGTGTCTCTTGGCCATTTGGATGTCTTCTTTGGAGAAGAGCATGAGACTTTTGATCTCAAGGTTTGAGGCAAGTTTAAGCCCCACATTGGGGGTAGAGATTACATTTAAAATTTTAAGGGGACCCTGGGTGGCCCAGCTAGTTAAGCAACTGACTCTTTGTTTTGGCTCAGGTCATGATCTTAGGGTTGTGAGATCAAGCCCTGCATTGGGCTCTGAACTCAGCAGGGAGTTGGCTTCAGATTCTGTCTCTCTCTTTCCCCCACTGCCCCTCCTCCTTTCTCGTGCTTTCTTAAACAAAATCTTAAATCTTTAAAGATTTTTTTTTTTAACACAGTCATGAGGTCTTTTATTTTCTTTGAATTTATCATGCCATGAATTCATAGGGAATGGGTTCTGGCACTTCGGGCTCCTTTCCATTAGTTCTCACAAAATGTGCTTCTCTGGGTGGGGGAGGCTAGCACTTCATTTGATTCCAAGCATCTTTGTCTTTGGCTTCCTTCTCTTTCTGATCATACTCCTTCACACGCTTCAGGAAGCTATCTCAGCTCTTTGAGCGTTTAATATGCTCAATGCATACATTAATTCTCTCGACAAGAATCTTGCCCTTAACTTGTTTGTTTACAACAATGCCAACAGCATGCTGAGTAACACTGTAGACTCTTCCAGTTTGCCATGGTGACATTTGTGGGACATTCCTTTTTGAATAGTGCCCATTCCCTTCATGTCCCCAATATCATCTTTCTTGTAGATTCCCATGTATGTGGCCAAAGGAACAACTCCATGTTTTCTAAAAGGCCTAGAGAACATATAGTGGGTACGTCTCCTCTTTCCCTTTGGGGTTGGTCATTTTGGCAAATTACTGGAAGATGATGGGTCCAGATGAAAGGAAAGCAGAAATTTTTAAAACTAAAATATAAACGGGGCGCCTGGGTAGGTCAGTTGGTTAAGTGATTGACTCTTGGTTTAGGCTCAGGTCATGATCTCAGGGTCATGGGATCTAGCCCCGTGTCACTGGGCTCTGTGTTCAGAGGGGAATCACCTAGAGGTTCTCTCTCTCCCTCTTTCTCTCTCCCTAAAATAATAAATACATCTTTAAAATAATAAATAATGAATAAAAATAAGATTAAATATTGAATTTTTTTATTTTTTAAAGATTTTATTTATTTATTTGACAGAGAGAGAGATCACAAGTAGGCAGATAGGCAGGCAGAGAGAGAGGAGGAAGCAGGCTCCCGGCTGAGCAGGGAGCCTGATGCAGACCTCGATCCCAGGACCCTGAGATCATGACCTGAGCTGAAGGCACAGGCTTTAACCCACTGAGCCGCCCAGGCGCCCAATATTAAATTTTTTTAATTAGGAAAATTAAAATGGGTAAAGAGGGTCACCTGGCTAGTTTAGTTAGTAGAACATGTGACTCTTGGCATCGGAAGCATGAATTAGTGTCCCATGTTGGGCATGGAGATTACTTGAAAAAAAATTAAAAACAAAATAAAATAAATTAAAATGGATAAAGTAGTTTTATTCTTAATAGTCCCAAAATGGAAATGACCCAAATGGCCATCATTTGATGAATTAATAAACAAAAAGCGGTATTCACAAACAATGGAATATTAGTCAGCCATGAAAAGGAATGTAGTGCTGATATATGCTGCGATATGGACAAACTTTGAAAACATGCTAAGTGAAAAAAGCCAGTCACAGACAGCATACATTGTATGATTCTCTTTGTGTGAGATGTCCAGAATAGGCCAATCCTCAAATAGTCAATTTGGGACAGAAAGCAGATTAGTGATTGCCAGGAGCCATGACAAGAGAGGAGCAGGAGAGAACCAGTAATGCGTGCAGCATTTCTTTGGGGAGTGATGAAATGTTCCGGAATTAGATAGTGGTGATGGTTGCACAACTTTGTGAGATACTAAAACCCACCAAAACTGTATACTTTAAATGGATGAATTGTATGATATATGAATTATATCTCAACATAGCTATTTCTTTGAAAAGGAAGCAAGGATAGAGCAAAGAAACTGGCAAACATGAGGGTATATCTAAAAACACATACACGGGCGCCTGGGTGGCTCAGTGGGTTAAAGCCTCTGCTTTCGGCTCAGGTCATGATCTCAGGGTCCTGGGATCGAGGCCCGCATCGGGCTCCTTGCTCAGCAGGGAGCCTGCTTCCTCCTCTCTCTCTCTGCCTACTTGTGATTTCTCTCTCTCTCTCTGTGTCAAATAAAAATTAAAAAAATCTTTAAAAATAAATAAATAAATAAATAAAATAAAAACACATACACAACAACAGCTAAATAAGGGATTAAAAGAGTGGTAGATGGGCGCCTGGGTGGCTCAGTAGGTTAAAACCTCTGCTTTCGGCTCAGGTCATGATCTCAGCGTGCTGGGATCGAGGCCCGCATCGGGCTCTCTGCTCAGCAGGGAGCCTGCTTCCTCCTCTCCCTGTCTCTCTGCCTGCCTCTCTGCCTACTTGTAATCTCTCTCTGTGTGTCAAATAAATAAATAAAAAATCTTTAAATAAATAAATAAATAAATAAATAAAAAATAAAAAATAAAAGAGTGGTAGAATTAAAAAGCAAACAAATCATTGGGGTTGTGTGCTTCCACAGGCACACATGGAATAATTTTAATTTCAAAAAGGTTAAGAACTGCAGTTGACTAAAACATATTGAATATATAAAAAGTCATGCATTCAGAATATTTTGTAGAAAGGAAATAGTCCTGGGCACCTTCGTGGCTCAGTGGGTGAAAGCCTCTGCCTTCAGCTCAGGTCATGATCTCAGGGTCCTGGGATCGAGGCCCGCATCAGGCTCTCTGCTTAGCAGGGAGCCTGCTTCCCCCTCTCTCTCTGCCTGCCTCTCTGCCTCCTTGTGATCTCTCTCCCGCTGTGAAATAAATAGATAAAATCTTAAAAAAAAAAAAAAAAGAAAGGAAATAGTCCTGGAGATAGCCAGGCCATCAACTCATTCCTCTGAAAATTGTTAATCCTAGGGAAAGAACTAAACATTTCCACTTTTCTAATATAAATAGAATTTCAGTATAACCCATGGATAAGGGAACCTTTTTCAGTACAGAAGAATTCTAGAGAGGGCTGGAATGAGGGTAAGGTGAATTAAGGGCGTAGGGTAGAAAATTTAAGCAGGCACTCACCTAGCTCTGATTCTAGTTAAAAAACACAGGCGTGTCCAAATTAGAAAATTGTTTCAAAAAAAAATTGTTTCAACCATTAGTGAAATAACTGATTCAGGCACTAGTCATTAATGCTGATAAAACAACGATAAGAAAAACTGATAGGAAGTGTGTAAAAACAGGTTGTCACCAACCAAACTCAGTGACCAATCTTAATGTCACAAAAAGTGAGGAAACCAGCATCCCATCCTCCTGATGTGGGTACAGAAAGTACATAGCACCACTTAGTAAGGATTCTCAGGGAAAATAATTTTGAGTCATAACGAAATCAAACTGGGACGCCTGTCTGGCTCAGTCAGTGGAGCATCCAACTCTTGATCTCGGGGTTGTGAGATTGAGCCCCACATTAGAGGTAGAGATTACTTAAAAATAGAATCTTTAGGGACGCCTGGGTGGCTCAGTTGGTTAAGCAGCTGCCTTCAGCTCAGGTCATGATCCTGGGGTCCTGGGATCGAGTCCCACATCGGGCTCCTTGCTCAGCAGGGAGCCCGCATCTCCCTCTGCCTCTGCCTGCCACTTTGCCTACTTGTGTTCTCTCTCTCTCTCTCTCTCTCTGACAAATAAGTAAATAAAATCTTTAAAAAAATAGAATCTTTAAAAAATAATTATAATAATGCAATCGAACCTTTAAAACTGACCCCTAGTCCACAGGAAATATTGAGCATAAAGGATGCAGTCCACAAGGAAGCAATATACAAGATCTCAAAGGAGGGACTTTATATTAGACTCTAATTTCATCAGCAAGTCAATGAAAGGCAAAATAAAAGGGGAGGGGACTGTTCTAGATTAAGAGAAACATAAGACTTAAAAGACTTATGAGAAACACAAGAGACATAACAAGCAAATAAAACGGATCCTGTTTGATCTTGATTCTAAACAGAAATTACAAAAAGAATTTTTTATACAATCGAGGAAATTTGAGTATGGTTTGGTAATTGAATAATATTAAATAATAATTTGCATTTTGTTAGATGTGATAATGGCATTGTGGTCACGCAAGAAAACATTTAAAGATTTCTTTTTGAGTTGCATACTGAAGTGTTTAGAAGTGAATGGTACAATGTCTGGGATTTGCTTAAAATACTTCAGCAAAATACATAATGAAGGGAAGGGGTAGATGAATCAAGTTTATGGTTAAATGAAGCTAGGGGATGGATACATGTGGGGGCATGAAGAGGGAATTTCTAGTTTGGGGCATGTTTGGAAAGTTTCACAATAAAAATCCCGAAAATATGGGTACACCATTATTCAGCTAAATCCCACTGTATAGTACGTATCCTAGAGAAACTCTTATGGCTATCCACATGTTTAAGAGGGCCTGTGCTTTGTAAAATGCAAATTGCAGATGAGTTCAATGTCTGTGAATAAAAGAAGACATAAATGAAGTGTCAGCAGCCATACCCCATTCCTCCTAGTTAACAAAATCCTGATTTTATTTATCTCTCACAGAAATATTTTGTGACTACGGTGTGATGGATCCAAGGCCTGAGTTGGACTCTCATTTCTTCTTATCAGTAACTGATGCCGGGCCAGGCAGGCCACTACTTTGTCAATGAGAACAAAGGGAAGTTTTGGTGAGAGTCTAGGGAAGTTCCACTATACTTCATTGATTCCAAGGCACACAATCTTTCTTCCATTTCTGAAATTGGCAGGCTTCTCACAATTGATAGCATCTCACAAGCCCTGTCGTTGGATGGCTGGTGTAGTGTGTTTGTCAATCCTGCATGTGTACAAACATGATCTGAAAACTTACCCTTTATGACATCTGGTAAGATCCAGAAAGTACTAGAATTACAACTTGCAGAATGGGTCTTCTTGAGACAACAGTGGCACACTCTGTGAGGAGATACTACACTGCCAGTGTTCCTTAGGGCACAGAGGGTAACATTTTGGGGGAAAACACGGACATGGAAGGTGCTGATTTGAAAAGTGATTTAGAGTGGAACTCTGGTGTGAAGAGATCCTGAAAATAACTTTAACCAATTTATTTCATTTCTATATTGCTATTTTGTATACTCAAGAGTAATATACAATTTTTTAAAGATTTTATTTATTTATTTGACAGAGAGAGAGAGAGATCACAAGTAGACAGAGAGGCAGGCAGAGAGAGAGGAGAGAAGAGGAAGCAGGCTCCCTGCTGAGCAGGGAGCCCGATGCGGGCCTCGATCCCAAGACCCTGGGATCATGACCTGAGCCGAAGGCAGCTGCTTAACCAACTGAGCTACCCAGGTGCCCCAAGAGTAATATATAATTTTTATTTTGTGTGTAAGTTTAAAAGGGCTATTTTTAAGAGTATAAAATAAAAAGTTTAAGGGATAAGAAAGCATTCTCAGTTTAAGTATTGGAATTTTGGGTTTTTTTAGTACTTAAAAAAATGTGTGCCTTATCATTGATGGAATGTGGTACCTATCTTTTAGAAAATAAGGCTAGAAAATGGAAATTCTTCTTTGCTCCCCTTACTCCCCTTCCTGCTTTGGACTGTCAGACAAGAGCATTGACAAAAAAAAAAAAAAAAGAGCACTGCCAACAGCTGTGGCAGTTATCTTGGAACAACCAGGGGAAGATAAAAAGGATCCCAGGGATGCCAAATTGCATCCTGACATTGCGAGTCCCTAATCTAGCAATGTAACATCCTACTTGCAGATTTCCATCAATGCGATAATTAATGCCTATATTACTTATAAGACTTTTACTTAGGAATCATGCTACAAAAGTATACTGAAGTAAAAATCATTTAGTAGAATACTGAACAGTATAAAATACACCGTCTAGTTTAATATAAATATAGATTGCATATTTTAACATATATTTATATAAATAATAAACATAATAAACATAAACATATTTTATATGAATGCTATGTATTTTATAAATGTATACTTTGATATCAAGACTATTACATTGGGTTAAAAAAGCAAGTTTCAGAATAATATCTGTGCAATACTTATATAAAGTTGAATGATTAATAATGTCGTGTTTATATGTTTTAAACATGGACTAGAAAGATACATACTATCTATAGCATAGTGGCTATCACTAGGAAGGGAGTAAGGGAAGTGCAGTCAGGAAAGGAACATAAACTGGACTCATCTGTTCCAATAATGATTTGCATATTTTTCAAAAGAATATTCAAGGCAAATGTGGCAAATATTAACTTTGTTAAATCTGAGTGGTAAATAAACTTGTCATATTCTTCATTTTTTGTTTGTGAAATAGCTCATAATTATGATGATGAAGATTAAAAACCCTGGCTACCTAATTTTCCCGTGTTTATAATTGAAATAATCTCAAAGTCATATTTTAGAAAATAAAAGTATGTTTAACATACATACATTTTTCTCTTCACTTGTAAATTAGAAATGTCCACTGGAGATGGCGCCAAAGAGTCATGAAAAACACTCGGCTATATGACAGACTAATTCTCTCTTTTTTTTAAATTTCATTTATTTATTTGACAGACCAAGAGAGAGAGTGCAAGCAGGGAGAATGGCAGCCTCCCCACTGAGCAGGGAACCCAATGGGAGACTTGATCCCATGACCCTAGGATCATGACCTGAGCCTAAAGAAGCTGAACCAACTGAGCCACCCAGGCACCTCCAGATTAATTCTCTTAAAGGTACTAGATATAATTGTGAAAAATCCCATGTATATTATTATTTTTTTAAGATTTTATTTGTTTATTTGACAGAGAGAGATTACAAGTAGGCAGAGAGAGAGGAGGAAGCAAGCTCCCCGGTGAGCAGAGAGCCAGATGAGGGCCTCCATCCCAGTACCCTGAGATCATGGCCTGAGCCGAAGGCAGAGGCTTTAACCCACTGAGCCACCCAGGTGCCCAAAAATCCCATATATATTATTAAGAGTTCCAGCAACAATAGCTTGTATTTGTATATTAGTGGTTCAGAAATAATGATAAAGACACAAATCTAATTGCCAACAAACTTTGTAGGACACCTCCAGAAGAAATAAAGAACTTTCTTTAGGAGGGCTTAGGATGAGAAGAAACTTCCCAACACAATATGTTGTTTCAAAGTCTTTTGCCAAAGGATTTCTATTGGTCAGGGTCTAACGAGGAAAATAGAAACCACTCTAAGCATTGAAAACAGGGAAGTAAACCCCAGAGGGAACCTAATCCAGGGAATTATATGGAGGAGCAGAGAAACCTGGCTAGGCAGTGAGGCAACTCAGCCCTTAAAAGAACCGGACACCACTATTGCCGTCTGCGGGAGCAAGGCAGGGAAAGAAAAGCAGCAGCAGAAATTCATTGAATCCAAGGGTTGGGGTCATTGAGCGAATCCCTGTTGCGGGATAAAGACTTTGCCAGAAAGACTACCTGAGACTAAGAAAGAAGAGGAGAAATAGCCCTGGTTTCTCCCTTCCTCTTGTCTTCCAAGTTCCCAGTGATGCCTCCCATTGGCTGGACTTAGCCAGAGGTCAGCTAACCTGGGAGCCTGGGAAGCAGCCTATAGGAGTTAGCCCTGTGATGCAGAGCAGAGCAGAACAAGGGCAAAAATGAGATCTGAGCACAGAGAGAATCCACCCCACTAGTTGTTAACTTAAGTAGTTATCACTAAATTTTCTTGCTTCTCATATTTCTTTTCAAAATGGTTCTTGCACGCTTGGGTGGCTCAGTCGGTTGGGCGTCTGCCTTTGGCTCAGGTCATGATCCCGTAGTCCCAGGATCCAGTCCTACATCTGGCTCCCTGCTCAATGAGGAGTCGGCTGACCCTCCCGGCTCTCATGCTTTCTCTCTCTGGCTCCCTCTCTTAAATAAATAAAATCTTTAAAATAAAATAAAATAAAATAAAATAAAATAAAATGGTTCTCAACTCCTGTATACCTATAGTTGCCAGATTTAGGCAATGGGAGGGAGAGACATGGGATGCCAGTTGAATGAATTTCATATAAACAATGTAATATTTGGAATATATTTATAACAAAAAAGTTTTAATCCTTATCTGAAATTCAAATTTAACTGGGCATCTTGTGCTTAAAATTGTATCTTGCACACTGTATACCATATACCAAGTATAATTCTAAATGAAATGCTTTAAAAACAAAACTAACTTATACATCCAACTATACAAAACCAGAACTTATCCTAACTTGTACATCTCTAAGACAGTATGAAAGAGTATTTCACAAAAATGGATAATGCCACTGTGCTCCAAACATTCTGGTGACATGGCCTTTGGATACAGGGACAGACATAGGGTAAAGCAAGTGAGGCACTAACCTTGGGTGCAAAATTTAATGGGGTGCCAAAAAACTTAGTGAGTAATCAAGATAAATAATATGTTGATGCAATATTTTGAAATAAAAATGAATACAAAAAAATCCACAGAGAACAAAATACTGAAAATTTTAATATGACAGGATCAGTAACAGTGTTGTTCTGAGACATACTGAAACCTGAGAAAAAAGGAAAAATCAGGGCGCCTGGGTGGCTCAGTGGGTTAAAGCCGCTGCCTTCGGCTCAGGTCATGATCCCAGGGTCCTGGGATCGAGGCCCACGTCGGGCTCTCTGCTCAGCGGGGAGCCTGCTTCCTTCTCTCTCCTCTCTCTCTGCCTGCCTCTCTGCTGACTTGTAATCTCTCTCTCTGTGTCAAATGAATAAATAAAAAATCTTTAAAAAAAAAAAAAAAAAA
>LNAC01000497.1:832234-863950 GCA_002007465.1 Ailurus styani | reverse complement strand
TCTCTGCCTACCTGTAATCTCTCTGTGTCAAATAAATAAATAAAATCTTTTAAAAAAAAAAAAAAAGAAAGTAAGTGACCTGATCACAGTGTGAAAGGGGGTAGATTTAAATGAAATAAGACTGGAAGCCCAGAGAATAGCTAAAGCCAGATAATCTTGTGATAATAATTTATTCAGTAACTATTTACCCTTGGCCTGCTTTATCAGGCACTAACATAATCTCTGTAGTTAAGAGGCTTATAGTATGAAAGACAGGGTAAACAAAATAAGAAATAATTGTGATTTTTTTTAAGGTTTTATTTATTTATTTTTATTTATTTATTTATTTATTAAAGATTTTATTTATTTATTTCACAGCGGGAGAGAGATCACAAGGAGGCAGAGAGGCAGGCAGAGAGAGAGAGGGGGAAGCAGGCTCCCTGCCAAGCAGAGAGCCCGATGCGGGCCTCCATCCCAGGACCCTGAGATCATGACCTGGGCCGAAAGCAGAGGCCCTAACCCACTGAGCCACCCAGGCGCCCTATTTATTATTTTAGATTTTATTTATTTATTTGTCAGAGAGAGAGAGCACAGGCAGGCAGAGAGGCAGGCAGAGGCAGAGGGAGAAGAAAGCTCCCTGCCAAGCAGGGAGCCCGATGTGGGACTCGATCCCAGGATCCTGGGATCATGACCTGAGCTGAAGGCAGCTGCTCAACCAACTGAACCACCCAGGCGTCCCAGATTTTATTTATTTATTTGACAGAGAGAGTGAGAGAGCACGGGCAAGCAGTGGAAGGAGAGGGAGAAGCAGGCTTCCCACTGAGCAGGGAGCCTGAAGCTGGGCTCAATCCCGCAACTCTGGAATCACAACCCAAGCCAAAGGCAGACGCTCAACCATCTGAGCCACCCAGGCACCCCGGTAATTGTGATTTTTTTTTGTTGTGATAAATTATGAAGAAAAGGAAAATGAATAGGAGGACAGAGGATAACTGAGAGCATGGACTCTGTTTTGAATAGATTGGTTAGAAAAGAAGGGCTCTCTTAGAGGTAACACAGGTACAGAGACCCTGAATATGAAGAGCCAACTATGTGGGGAAAAATGATCCAGGTAAGAGGAGCAACAAATGTATAGACCCCTTGGAAAATGTTTAAAGAGAGTGAGAAGACCCCTTGAATATAAGCACCTTGAAGAAAGGTACTTTTATCTCTGTTAGTCTTGCTCTTATCTCCAGTGCCTAGAATAATAGCTGGCATGTAGGAGGCACTCGATACATATTTACTGTGTAGTGAGCAAAGGAACATGAAAGAGATGACTTCAGTTGTGTCAGGGGCTGGCTTGTGTCAGTTTGAGTTCATTCTCATCGGAAGCCATTGGGAGATTGCAGCAAGAGCATCACGTGACCTGATTTATGTTTTAACTGAGCTAGGTGAGAACTGATGAAGAGGTAAAAAAAAAAAAAAACAAGGGGTTTGAAACCAGACAGCCTGGGTTCATCCTAACTCTACCACTTGGTATCCATGTGACCTTGGGCAAATTTTCTATTTTTTTTTTTTAAGATTTTATTTATTTATTTGACAGAGAGAGATCACAAGTGTTGAATCATTTCTAAGTAAGTTATAGACACTTGATCTCTAAATATTTCACTATGCATTTTTTAAAAAGATTTTATTTATTTATTTGATAGAGCAAGCACAAGCAGGAGGAGTAGGAGAGGGAGAAGCAGACTCCCCACTAAGCAGGGAGCCCAGCACATGGCTGGATCCTAGGATCCTGAGAAGATGACCTGAGTCAAAGGCAGATGCTTAACGGACTGAGCCACCCAGGCGCCCTTCACCATGCATTTTTTAAAAATAAGGCCATTCATGGGGCACCTGGGTGGCTCAGTGGGTTAAAGCCTCTGCCTTTGGCTCAGGTCATGATCTCAGGGTCCTGGGATCGAGGCCCACATTGGGCTCCCTGCTCAGTGGGGAGCCTGCTTCCTCCTCTCTCTCTTCCTACCTCTCTTCCTACTTGTGGTCTCTCTTTCTCTGTCAAATAAATAAATAAAATCTTTAAAAAAAAAGATGAAAAATACAGCATAGGGAATAGAGTTAATACTGTAATAACGTATTAACTGCACTTACTGTGGCAAGCGCTGAGTAATAGATTTGTTCAGTCAATGTGTTGTGCAACTGATAATAATATAACACTATGTTAGTTAAACTTCAATTAAAAGAAGAAAGGGGTGCTTTTCAAACTAAGGTCCAGTCATGGTTTACACAATTGTGTGTGTATGTGTATAAAAAATACGTTGGGGTTGTAAGTTGAAGCCCCACATTGGGTGTAGAGATTACTTAAAAATAGAATATTAAAAAAAAAAAGTTGGGACGGGTCGCTCAGTCAGTTAAATGACTGCCTTCGGCTTGGGTCATGATCCCAGGGTCCTGGAATCGAGTCCCATATTGGGCTCTTGCTCAGCGGGGAGCCTGCTTCTCCCTTTCCCTCCGCTTGTGCGCCCTCTCTCTGACAAAGAAGTAAATAAAATCTTTTTTTAAAAAAAAAGTTGAAACCGGGCGCCTGGGTGGCTCAGTGGGTTAATGCCTCTGCTTTCGGCTCAGGTCATGATCTCAGGGTCCTGGGATCGAAGCCCGCATCGGGCTCCCTGCTCAGCGGGGAGCCTGCTTCACCCTCTCTCTCTCTGCCTGCCTCTCTGCCTCCTTGTGATCTCTCTCCCTCTGTGAAATAAATAAATAAAATCTTTAAAAAAAAAAAAAAAGTTGAAACCAAAAGCTTAAGGGAAATCTAGGCTTTCTGAATGTATAACCTTAATAAATCATTAATATTTGAAAACCAGAGTAAATCTCTTTTCTGTACATAAAAAACTATTCTCCAATATGAAAACTAAAGTACTCCTCAGCAGGGGTTGCCTGGCTGGCAGTCAGTGGAGTGTGCTCTTGATCTTGGGGTTGTTTGAGCACCACAATGGGTGTAGAGATTACTTAAAATTAAAATCTTAAAAAAAAAAAAATACCCAGCATGGTAGAGGTCTGGTTTGCCTGTCTTCCCCAAAGCATGTTACTGATTCTTGATTATTTTCTTCCTTTATTTATGTTGTGCTGGACAGGGTACTCAAGTCTGAGGCATTGCTGGTCACATATTATTTCTCTGAGTTATGTAGTAATCAGCTGTTATATGTATAGGGTTTTGGTAAGTCAGAGACACTTGTCCAGGTGATAGTGAGGTGTGTGAACTTTAGTTATATGGCGACTTTGGCAAACCTGAATGATTTTTCTTTGAAATTGCACCCTTCTTTTTTAAAACTTGACTTCACAAAGACATCAACACTACTTTGTTACCATACCAGTAGGTTTCCTTAGTTTTTACCATTCCTTATTGCTATGAAAAAAAAATGTCTTTTATTGAACATTATTGGAGCTATATTTTGAAAATTGTAGCTTGTGCAGAAGACTCTCCTCCAATCAGATTTCAGTTGTTAACATTCTGTATTAGAATGTTAATGTGCTTTCAGTTAACTGACTTCTTTCAGTTTTGAAAAAGCAGTGTATTTCTTTTCTACTTACTTCAAACCTAAGGGCAGTTGTTTGATTCAAAATGAAGCCTATTGGCTTTAAAGGTGTCAAGGTTTTTGCTCCTAAGAGCTCTGTATTCCTGGAAAGTCAGTCATGTTCGTTAGGCCAGAGTAGAAGGAAAGTCAAGCTTATGGATGAACGGCCATACACTCTTACAATTGGCAATGGAGACTACTTTTGGACAAATAAAGACACATTATGGAATTATGTGCAGACTCATTCTGGTAAGAACTCTGAAGTTACAAGTAATGTTTTAAAAACTGATTAGGAAAATAACACCCATTCCTTACAGAAAACTTGAAAGGTGCAGAAAGATAACAAGGAAAATAGTAAACCCATTGGAGTATTTTTGTTTTAAAGTTTTATCTTGAAGTAAAAATGTGATAAAATAATGGTTGTTAACTTGGAAAAGGCTACTTCTTGAGCTCACTTCTCCGAAATATCTGTAGAAATGACAATTTCAGAGTCTCTTGTAAGCCTTAGAGTCTAGCTTATTTATTTATATTGAAGTTGACTTCTCTCTTTGCCTGAAAGATTATAGGAGGCTTTTACAATTCCTGGAGGATAATGGTGGAAAGTAGAAGCTTAAACTCTTAAGTGTATTGAATTGTTGGGTTATTTCCCCTTGCTTCATAGTATATATAAATTACTCTTTGGCATTTGGGCCCAGAAGTCCTGTAAAAAAATGTAACCTAGAGAGGGTATATTTTACAAGAAGCTATGTACAGATAATTTGATGGGACATTAAGAAATTTTGGCATTTGGTTTAAATTTAGTGTAATTCCTTATGAGGGAAGACAAACGTTGTAAACGCTTAGGGTTTCCTAAAATTTTTTAAAGTGTTTGTGTTCATTGTTAAAATTTTATGACAGATGTACATGCAGTTGAGGGTTCTGCTTCACTCTAAACTCATTCTTTGATTTCTGGAGTCCTGAAATCCTGTGTCCCATTTTTACACATTTACGAGTAATTGGTTCTGGGGCACCTGGCTGGCTCAATCAGTAGAGCATGTGACTCTAATCTCAGCATTGTAAGTTCAAGCCCCACATTGGGTGTAGATGTTAATTTAAAAATAAAATCTGGGGCACCCGCGTGGCTCAGTCCATTAAATGTCCAACTTTTGATTTTGGTTCAGGTCATGATCTCAGGGTCATGGGATCGAGCCCCACATAGGGTGCGAGGTTCAGTGCAGAGTCTGCTTGTCCTTCTCCCTTTGCTCCTCCCCTTGCTCACATGAGTGCTCTTTCTGTCTCAAATAACATTTTTTAAAAATGTAATACAAAAGGAATATTTTATTTTATTTTTTTATTTTTTTTTAAAAGATTTTATTTATTTATTTCACAGCGGGAGAGAGATCACAAGGAGGCAGAGAGGCAGGCAGAGAGAGAGANTCTCTCTCTGCCTGCCTCTCTGCCTACTTGTGATCTCTCTCTCTCTGTGTCAAATAAATAAATAAAATCTTTAAAAAAAAAAAATGTAATACAAAAGGAATATTTTATTTTATTTTTTTATTTTTTTTTAAAAGATTTTATTTATTTATTTCACAGCGGGAGAGAGATCACAAGGAGGCAGAGAGGCAGGCAGAGAGAGAGAGGGGGAAGCAGGCTCCCTGCCAAGCAGAGAGCCCGATGCGGGCCTCGATCCCAGGACCCTGAGATCATGACCTGGGCCGAAAGCAGAGGCTTTAACCCACTGAGCCACCCAGGCGCCCAGGAATATTTTATTTTTAAGTAATCTCTATAGCCAGCATGGGGCTTGAATTCAAAATCTTCACATCAGTAGTCACATGCTCTACCAACTGAGCCAGCAGGCGCCACCAAAATAAAATCTTAAGAAATAATAATAGTAAATAAATAAAGAAAAGTAACTGATCCTTACTGTTATTGCAAAGTTTTGCAAAACAGATGTATTGTGTAAAAAGTTAACAATAACTCATTGTCACTGGCTTTCTAAAGAAAAAGCTGTTCTAACAGTGTTTTTTTCTTTGTTTGTTTTAAGATTTTGTGTTTTAAGTAATCTGTACACCTGGGGTGCCTGGGTGGCTCAGTCGGTTAAGCATCTGCCTTTGGCTCAGATCATGATCCCAGGGTGCTGGGATTAAACCCCACATTGGGCTCCCTGCTCAGTGGGGAGTCTGCTTCTCCCTCTGCCCTTCTACCCGCTTGTGGTTGCTTTCTCTCTTTCTAATAAATAGATAAAATCTTAAAAATTATGAAAAATTTTAAAATTAAAAGTTGGGGAAGGGGGTTAGAGAATAAAAAGATCCAAAAAAATTAATAGAAAAGTCAATTGGTGTGTTTCTTTCAATCAAAAGAAAGTTTCTTTCCTTCCTTCTTCCTTTCCTTCTTTCCTTCCTTCCTTCCTTCCGAAAGAGCACAAGCAGGGGGAGTAGCAGGGGGAGCAGGGCAGAGAAGAAGCCCACTCCCTGCTGAGCAAGGAGCCTGATGTGGGACTCAATCCCAGCCTGGGATCATGACCTGAGCTGAAGGCAGACGATTTTTTTTTTTTTTTAAAGATTTTATTTATTTATTTGACAGAGAGAGATGACAAGGAGGCAGAGAGGCAGGCAGAGAGAGAGAGGGGGAAGCAGGCTCCCTGCCAAGCAGAGAGCCCGATGCGGGCCTCGATCCCAGGACCCTGAGATCATGACCTGGGCCGAAAGCAGAGGCTTTAACCCACTGAGCCACCCAGGCGCCCAGGAATATTTTATTTTTAAGTAATCTCTATAGCCAGCATGGGGCTTGAATTCAAAATCTTCACATCAGTAGTCACATGCTCTACCAACTGAGCCAGCAGGCGCCACCAAAATAAAATCTTAAGAAATAATAATAGTAAATAAATAAAGAAAAGTAACTGATCCTTACTGTTATTGCAAAGTTTTGCAAAACAGATGTATTGTGTAAAAAGTTAACAATAACTCATTGTCACTGGCTTTCTAAAGAAAAAGCTGTTCTAACAGTGTTTTTTTCTTTGTTTGTTTTAAGATTTTGTGTTTTAAGTAATCTGTACACCTGGGGTGCCTGGGTGGCTCAGTCGGTTAAGCATCTGCCTTTGGCTCAGATCATGATCCCAGGGTGCTGGGATTAAACCCCACATTGGGCTCCCTGCTCAGTGGGGAGTCTGCTTCTCCCTCTGCCCTTCTACCCGCTTGTGGTTGCTTTCTCTCTTTCTAATAAATAGATAAAATCTTAAAAATTATGAAAAATTTTAAAATTAAAAGTTGGGGAAGGGGGTTAGAGAATAAAAAGATCCAAAAAAATTAATAGAAAAGTCAATTGGTGTGTTTCTTTCAATCAAAAGAAAGTTTCTTTCCTTCCTTCTTCCTTTCCTTCTTTCCTTCCTTCCTTCCTTCCGAAAGAGCACAAGCAGGGGGAGTAGCAGGGGGAGCAGGGCAGAGAAGAAGCCCACTCCCTGCTGAGCAAGGAGCCTGATGTGGGACTCAATCCCAGCCTGGGATCATGACCTGAGCTGAAGGCAGACGATTTTTTTTTTTTTTTAAAGATTTTATTTATTTATTTGACAGAGAGAGATGACAAGGAGGCAGAGAGGCAGGCAGAGAGAGAGAGGAGGAAGCAGGCTCCCTGCTGAGCAGGAAGCCCGATGCAGGGCTCTATCCCAGGACCCTGAGATCATGACCTGAGCCGAAGGCAGAGGCTTTATTTTTTTTTTAAAGATTTTTTATTTATTTATTTGACACAGAGAGAGAGATTACAAGTAGGCAGAGAGGCAGGCAGAGAGAGAGGAGGAAGCAGGCTCCCCACTGAGCAGAGAGCCCGATGCGGGCCTTGATCCCAGGACGCTGAGATCATGACCTGAGCCGAAAGCAGAGGCTTTAACCCACTGAGCCACCCAGGCGCCCTGAAGGCAGACGATTAACCAACTGAGCCACCCAGGCATCCCAAAAGAGAGTTTTCTAAGTGGGAAATACTTGTAACTTGTAGAGGACAGTTTTTAAAAACACATCTTGATTAAGTACAACTTGTATTTTGAGTTTAGTATCACAGGGAAAAGCAAGAAATATCATGACTAATTTGAGATTAAATGAAGTTAAAAAAATCCATAACATTATAGCTGGCTATACCTTCTCAAGGTGCTATCTTTCCTCCCCTCCCTGCCATTCCCATTCCCAAAGTCTTTATTATTATTATTATGGCATTGAATAAATGTGAAAAGGGCTGAAAGATTTAAAGGATTTAACATTTTTTTACAGTCCTTTGATATACTAGATGCTGCATCTTTTTTATTTTTTTACTTTTTATTTTTTATTTTTTTTTTAAGATTTTATTTATTTATTTCACAGAGGGAGAGAGATCACAAGGAGGCAGAGAGGCAGGCAGAGAGAGAGAGGAGGAAACAGGCTCCCCGCTGAGCAGGGAGCCCGATGCAGGCCTCGATCCCAGGACCCTGAGATCATGACCTGAGCCAAAGGCAGAGATTTTAACCCACTGAGCCACCCAGGGGCCCTAGATGCTGCATTTTTATTAGCTCTTTTTAGATGTGGTTACCTGGAAGTATTTATTCTTGCTAATTTTTATAACTGTATAGTCTCCTTTAAATAAATAAAAGCTCAGGTATGTTTCTTAGTGTTGAATGGAAAGTATGTTTTGCAGCTACTGCGTGTAATTTTACAGAGGAAACTTCAAAGTTTGTGAAAGCTGGATAAGCATGATGTTGTCTCCAGAGTGTGGTATTACGGTTTAGATTCTTGTCAATTGTCTGACATCAAGGTCCCAAATCCCAAGGAAAAGAAAGATTTCTGCCAGCCCCTTTCCCAAAAAATCATCTGCCACATTATATGGATGAGGCTTAGTCCAGAAATATCTCTTGTGAACAAGAAGAGAGGGGATCATTTGACTGCATTGTGCTCACAAACATTGGGATCAATGATGTTGCTTCTTTCGTGAAAGAAAAAGTATTTCTTTGGGGCGCACGGTGGCTCAGTGAGTTGAGCGTCTGCCTTGGCTGAGGTCATGATCCCAGGGTCGTGGGACTCAGTCCCACATCGGGCCCCTTGCCCAGCTGGGAGCCTGCTTCTCCCTCTGTCTGCTGCTACCCCTGCTTGTGCGCACGCTTGTGCACTCTCTCTCTCTTTAAAATTTTTTAAAAATATTTATTTATTTATTTTGAGAGAGAGGGGAAAAATCTCCCACAGACTCCCCACTGAGCCCAGAGCTGGATGAGGGACTCAGTCCCCCCACCCAGAGTTCATGACCTGAGCCAGAACCCGAGTCCCGCACTCAACCAGCTGAGCCACCCAGGCACTCCAGAAAAAGTTTTTGTTTTGTTTTGTTTTTGAAGCATTTGTCAGAACAGTTAAAAGTGTTGAACTCGATTTGTTTTAGACTTGATTTAGCAGAGATTTTTATGTTTTGGAATTTGGTTTTCAAATAAGAAATATCTAATTTTGAAATACTGACTTGTGGGGCAGGAAACATTAATCTTTGAAGGTATATGGATGCTTACTTAATCATAAGGAAGCTTTTTAGATGTGTTAATCTTGGCTTTTGGATTTCTAAGCCTATGAAAGTATTCTTGGCCTAGAAATTATGAGTTCTTATCAAAGTAGTTTTCTAATTGTTAAATGTTACTGTGTTCCAACTGGATTATAAACTTTTTGAAGGTATTGTATATGTATTTATAATCTTTGGTCTCTATACTTTCTTGAATATGTAGGACTTTGATATATTGCTGGGGGGGCTGATTTAATCTTTTTAATTGAACATAATATTCTCAACCCAGGTGTCCTGATGGACAGAGCTGTAATCTTTACGTAAGTGATGGTGGGTTTTCATTGTGCTTGACATGGCTAAGGGAAACATTTCTTTAAGTTTTTGGAGGAGTGGCTTCTAACTCACTTATAATATTAATATGCCATGGTAGTTGAGAGAGCCCTACTGTAGCAGCTTCGTCAGGAAGAAGACAGAAGAAAACTAGGGCATGTTCACTGTATGACTTTATTTCTAAACAACTGTAAAATTTTTGTGCTTGCAGATCAGGGAGCAGAGAAACATGAAGGGACAAGTCAGTCCTCTGGGATCACTGATCAAGAGAAGGAGTTGTCCACCAGTGCTTTCCAGGCTTTCACAGTAAGCAGTGGTTTCTTTCTGTCGGCTCCAGTTTTAGGGTCTGTCGAATATGAATCTTTTCACAGTGAATTTTTAAATTTATAATGTTTGTTCTGTAATAATTCAAGAATTAAGTTTAGAGAGTAGGTTTAGTTTTAATATTTAAAAAATTAGAGTGTTTTTTTTTAAGATTTTATTTATTTATTTGACAGAGAGAGAACACAAGCAGGGGGAGTGGGAGAGGGAGAAGCAGGCTTCCCGCTGAGCTGGGAGCCTGACGTGGGGCCCCATCCCAGGACCCTGGGATCATGACCTGAACTGAAGGCAGACACTTAACCACTGAGCCACACAGGCACCCCTAAGAAATTAGAGTTTAAATATGGTAAAAGGAATGGGAGTAATTGGAGCCATTACCAAGTTTTTGTGTTTTTATAAACATGTTTTAACTCTTACAGTGTCGTTTTTAAGTCTTTAAAACTTAGATTTGTAAATATGTGGGACACTCTTTTTAATTCACTGCTTTGTTCAGTTCTTGAATATGCTTTAAACTGGAACTCCAGGGCGCCTGGATGGCTCAGTGGGTTAAGGCCTCTGCCTTCGGCTCAGATCATGATCTCAGGGTCCTGGGATTGAGGCCCACGTCGGGCTCTCTGCTCGGCAGAGAGCCTGCCTCCTCCTCTCTCTCTGCCTGCCTCTCTGCCTACTTGTGATCTCTCTCTCTCTGTCAAATAAATAAATAAAATCTTTTAAAATAAGTAAATAAATAAATAAAATAAAATGGAACTCCAAACTTTTCTTGTCAAAATTTTAACTTTTCTGACATTAAACAATATGAAAGAGAACGTTATTTGATTTTCAAGGTATGTACATGTAAGCAGAAGAATTTGATACTCAGGTATTCAAAGTGTATTTACTAGAAATTAAAAATTAGAATAATTAGGGCGCCTGGGTGGCTCAGTGGGTTAAAGCCTCTGCCTTCGGCTCAGGTCATGATCTCAGGGTCCTGGGATCGAGGCCTGCATCGGGCTCCCTGCTCAGCGGGAAGCCTGCTTTCTCCTCTCTTTCTGCCTGCCTCTCTGCCTACTTGTAAGCTCTCTCTGTCAAATAAATAAATAAAATCTTTTAAAAAAATAAAATAAAAATAAATAAAAATTAGAATAATTAATCATATTACCTTTCTTGGCTAGCCTCAGCTATTATGTCCTACTAGCAATATATACCCATATATAAATATATATATATATTTGTCTATATCATGTTGTTTTATACATGTATATAAGTATGTGGTATACCTATGTGTCTATGTATGTGTCTTATACAAGTATTGGTGTTAGAGTTTGAGCCTTAGGAAATATCTACAATTTTTTTCCAGCTTTCTTGAGATATAATTGACATATCCCAGTTTCTTTCTCTTTATTTCTTTATTTTTTTTAAGATTTTATTTACTTATCTGACACAGAAAGAGACCATGAGAGAGGGAACACAAGCAGGGGGAGTGGGAGAGGGGGAAACAGGCTCCCCACCAAGCAGGGAGCCTGACATGGGGCTCAATCCCAGGACCCCGGGATCATGACCTGAGCCGAAGGTGGACACTTAACCGACTGAACCACCCAGGCACCCCTTTAAATAGTTTTACAATGAAAAGTGAAATATATTTGGAAATGAATATATAGTTTTAAAGCTGATATGTAATTTTGTCTGTTTTTTTTTGTTTTGTTTTAGGCTGGAAATTATGATGCCTGTCTGCAACACCTTGCTTGCCTACAAGAAGTAAACAAAGATGATTATAAAATAATTTTGAATACAGCAGTGGCTGAGTTTTTTAAAAATAACCAAACGACAACAGATAGTTTGAGACAGACACTTAACCAGCTGAAGAATCAGGTGATACACAAATGAATTTAGCTGTAAAAATACTGTGGTATTCTCTCAATTGTGCAATAGAAATACTTAAGGAAAATTAATAGGACATGTCTGATATTGATAGCACAATTTCTAATGTATCTAAAACACTTGCATCAATTTTATTTGTATAAAATTATTATTCCAGGAAATGAAAGATAATGTATAATTTTATTTTCTATCGTATTTTTAAATTGAACAGAATAGACTAAATATACCAAATTTGAATGAGCTTTGGAATTTTGAGAAAAAATTTAAGTGGAAGTATATGGAAAGCTTAGCTATATAACTACAAAGATTATAACTACAAAGATCTGATTATAATAATGTCAAGATTGTTCTAGCACTTTGGATCAGGATATGATTAATTGATTAAATAGAAGATATTCTGATTTATATATGGTTTGGGTCTTGTCTTGGTCATTGGTCATAGCAGCAACATTTCTCATCTCATAGAGTTAGAGGTTTGATAGTCAAGAGGGTTGATGATGATGATAGGATCAGATAGCAGACAGTTATTGCTTAATATGGAACAAGGCCCTGCTAAGAACCTTTATGCAACATGTCACTTATTCTTCCCAGTAGTCCTATGAAATAGCTACTATAATTTTTCTCATTTTACAGATGGGAAAGATGAGGTACAGCTAGCTTGTATAATTTGTCCAAAGATAAAAAGCTCTTAAATAAAAAGTTCCATCAGCTCAGTCCTGTTTGACTTTAGGGCCTGTTCTTCTGATTATTGCTTCATGCTGTAGAAGGTCTTAAGACCTTTTTGAGCCCTTGTCCTTGTTCATGAATACTACTGTAGGGTAGAGTATCACCCTAATATGTGATATAGACCTCTTCAGGCTCTTCATAATTTTTTATAGGAGTAAAGCTACTCTGTAGTATCACCCTAAACATTGTATTGTTAGAAATAAGTAACCTGTTCATGCTCTTCCTAATTCTTTTTTTTTTTTTTAAGATTTTATTTATTTATTTGACACAGAGAGAGAGATTACAAGTAGGCAGAGAGGCAGGCAGAGAGACAGGGAAAGGAGGAAGCAGGCTCCCTGCCGAGCAGAGAGCCCGATGCGGGCCTCAATCCCAGGACGCTGAGATCATGACCTGAGCTGAAAGCAGAGGCTTTAACCCACTGAGCCACCCAGGCGCCCACTTCCTAATTCTTTACAGGAGTGATTTTTCAACCCTATTACAGTTCTTCAGTGAAAATGAAAATAATAAGGGTGTCTTCCTGGCTCAGTTGGTAGAGCATGCAAATTTTTTTATTATTATTAACATATATGTATTTGTTTCAGGGGTACAGGTCTGTGATTCATCAGTCTTACACAACTCACAGCACTCACCATAGCACATACCCTCCACAATCTCCATCACCCAGCCATCCCATCTCTCCCACCCCCTTCCCCTCCAGCAACCCTCAGTTTGTTTCCTGAGATGAAGAGTCTCTTATGGTTTGTCTCCCTCTCTTGGTTTCGTCTTTTTTTTTTTTTAAGATTTATTTTTTGACAGAGAGAGAGAGAGAGAGCGCACAAGTAGGCAGAGAGGCAGGCAGTGAGAGAGGGGGAAGCAGGCTCCCTGATGAGCAGGGATCCCGATGGAGGGCTTGATCCCAGGAGATCATGACCTGAGCCGAAGGCAGAGGCTTTAACCCACTGAGCCACCCAGGCGCCCCTCTGGTTTCGTCTTGTTTCATTTTTTCCTCTTCCCCTATGATCCTCTGTCTTGTTTTTCAAATTCCACATATCAGTGAGATCATATGATAATTGTCTTTCTCTGATTGACTTATTTCATTTAGCATAATTCCCTCTGGTTCCATCCATGGAGCATGCAATTCTTGATCTCCACGTCAGGAGTTCAAGCCCCACCTTGGGTGTAGAGGTTACTTTAAAAAAAAGAAAAGAAAATGAGAATAGCCAAATGTTTATTAAACATTTATGTGATTTCAAATTCCATATTAAGTGCTTTTTAAGTTTTATCTCATATAATCCTCACTTTCAATCAACCCTTTAGATAGGTACTTGTTATGTCAGTTGTAAAGCTGAGATTTAGGGAGCCTGATGATTTTAATTTATATATTCAGGAAGGGGAGAAGCAAGATTTGAACCAGGCCTTCTGTCTTTATTTATTTATTTTTAAAAGATTTTATTTATTTATTTGACAGAGACATAGAGAGGAAACACAAGCAGGGCAGTGGGAGAGGGAGAGGCAAGCTTCCTGCTGAGCAGGGAGCTGGCTATGGGGCTTGATACCACACTGGGATCATGACCTGAGTCAAAGGCAGACGCTTAATGACTAGCCACCCAGGTGCCCTTATGAAGGTGTAACTATGAATTTATCTGGAGCTCCAGAATCAAAAAAAAGATGATGTTTGTGGATATCTAGTACACATGCCCTATGACCCCATAGAGTGTTTCTTCCAGGAAACATTTATTTGAGCACAAGTTCATCCTTAAAACCCTTTTTAGGGTAAGAGACTCCTACAAACTTCGTATTAAGCCAAGAAAACTGCTTTTTGAAATCCTTTCATCAGTCTTAGTTCTTTTTTTTTTTTTTGCTTTTATTCTTGATAAGGCTGGTTTAGTAATCCCCCTCATGCCCTCCAACTCTCTTACAAACCCAGGAAGTGTTTGTACCTGTGTCTCCCAGCTTTCTCTAAATCACACTTCTGTTCAGAGTCTTATGTCCTTGGCATAGTTACATACCTTTACAACCTATTCCACTTTTATTAATGTTTTATCTCATTTAACGAGTAGTTTTTGTTCTGGCTGGAGCAATTACTAGATGTTTTTGGTAAGTCCTAGAAAATGTTGCTGTTATTTATGTCATATGTTCAACCATTTTTTTGCTTTTGTTTTGTTTTTTAAGAAGAATTTATTTTTTTTTTAAAGATTTTATTTATTTATTTGACACACAGAGAGAGAGATCACAAGTAGGCAAAGAGGCAGACAGAGAGAGAGGAGGAAGCAGGCTCCCTGCCAAGCAGGGAGCCTGATGCGGGCCTCGATCCCAGGACCCTGAGATTATGACCTGAGCCGAAAGCAGAGGCTTTAACCCACTGAGCCACCCCGGCGCCCTATTATTATTTTTTTAAATCATTTATTTGCTAGAGAGAGAGAACTCGCGTGCACACAGAAACAGGGGGAATGGCAGGCAGAGGGAGAAGCAGGCTGCCTGCTGTGCAAGGAGCCTGATGTGGGACTCCAGGACCTCGGGATCACAACCAGAGCTGAAGGCAGATGCCCAACTGACTAAGCCACCCCGGTGTCCCTACTTAAAAAAAAAAAAAACAAGTCTTAAAAACAAACCCATAGCAGTCCTTGCCATTTGTCAGCAAACTCCCAGCGCCCAGCAACTAGTAATCTGCTTTGTCTATTTATTTGCCTACTTTGGCTATTTCTCAAATAAATAAATCTTTAAAAAAAAACAGTTTATTCCAATCTTAATAGTGGCAAAGAAAANGCTTTGTCTATTTATTTGCCTACTTTGGCTATTTCTCAAATAAATAAATCTTTAAAAAAAAAACAGTTTATTCCAATCTTAATAGTGGCAAAGAANTAGGGTGCCTGGGTGGCTCAGTGGGTTAAAGCCTCTGCTTTCGGCTCAGGTCATGATCTCAGGGTCCTGGGATCGAGGCCCGCATCGGGCTCTCTGCTCGACAGGGAGCCTCCTTCCTCCTGTCTCTCTGCCTGCCTCTCTGCCTCCTTGTGATCTCTCTCCCTCTGTGAAATAAATAAATAAAATCTTTAAAAAAAAAAAAAGTGGGGGACCAACTTGGAAGCCATGTTGGCAATTGAAAACATGATGATATCGTCACAGTAGCAGGGAAGAGACTTGCCTTGCTTTGTGCTAGGTAGTACATAAAGTCCATGAAAATCTTTTACTTAATGGAATTTTATTATGAATAAAGTAATTCTGACTATGTGAGAATAATTAAAATCTAGAGGTCCTGTTGAAAATATGGAAGAATTCAGAGTAAGAAACAGCCTGTGTTTCTGTTTGTTCATTTAGATTCTTTCACTTTTGCTCTTTATTTTCTTACTGTGTGAGAACATATTGTTTGTTGATTTTGTTTCATAGGTCCATTCGGCTGTTGAAGAAATGGATGGATTAGATGATGTAGAGAACAGCATGTTGTATTACAATCAGGCAGTCATTCTTTATCATCTGCGGCAATATACAGAAGCAATAGCAGTTGGTGAAAAACTTTACCAGTTTATAGAACCTTTTGGTATGTTCTGTCAAAAATTTTCCTATCTTTGGGGGACTTGGGTGGCTCAGTTGGTTAAGTATCTGACCCTTGATCTCAGCTCAGGTCTTAATCTCAGAGTTGTGAGACCAAGTCCCACACTGGGCTGTGTACTACTGTCATGGAGCCTGCCTGGACTCTCTCTCTCCTGCCTCCTCTTCCACTCTAAAAGAAAAGAATTCCCTATCTTCTCATACTTGTAGTGGCTTCTGGTCCTTTTACCTAGTTAACCAAAATCAGGGAATTACCTGTTAGTATTTATTTATTTATTTATTTATTTATTTTTTAAAGATTTTATTTATTTATTTGACACAGAGAGAGAGATTACAAGTAGGCAGAGAGGCAGGCAGAGAGACAGGGAGAGGAGGAAGCAGGCTACCCGCTGAGCAGAGAGCCCGATGCGGGCCTCGATCCCAGGACGCTGAGATCATGACCTGAGCCGAAAGCAGAGGCTTTAACCTACTGAGCCACCCAGGCGCCCACCTGTTAGTATTTAAAGAAAGAAAAAAAGCTGTGTCAGGTTTTCTTAATAGCTGGAAAAGAAAAAAAATGACATCACTTTTGGATGAACCCAGGTTTTCTTTTCCTCCACATCTCTCAATTTTTTTTTTCTTCTAGATCTCATCCACTCATTTGAGAGAGAGAGTGAGCAAGAGAGAGAACACAAGCAGGGGGAGCGGCAGAGGCAGAGGGAGAAGCGGGCTCCCCACCAAGCAGGGAGCCTGATGGAGGGCTTGATCCCAGGACCCCAGGATCATGAGTTGAGCTAAAGGCAGACCCTTCACTGACTGAGCAACCCAGGCGCCCCTACCCACCCTTGAATTTTTAAAAATAACTGTTAGAAATGATGTTTCTGATTGGAAAGACTTGGTGATTTTTGTTTTTTCTCTGCTCTGTAAATACCATCTAGTGTACCCAATCCATTCTTACTTGAGCAGTGTATTAAGGAGTGTTCGGTTATGTTATGGGAGAGTGAAATATTTTGTTCATTGCCTTACTGACATTTTTGTGGGTAATCATAGAATAGATAGTACAGGCTATGCTAGCTTTTTTGGTATCTTAAGTTACTTATTTTACGGTTACTAGCCTTGCATAAATAAAGTAGGAAAGGTGAGGGCAAAGGAACAAAGAGGGAGCAAATAAAGCAGCAAAGCCAGACTCAGGAAATGGTTGTTAGAGAGGCCTGTTTGTTTCCAGCCCACAGGCAGGCAGATTTCAGTTGTGATTTTTGTCTTTTCTCCATGTTACTTTCTTTTAAATTCGAAACACTAATGCCAGTTCCTGATTTATAAACACTTGATTGCTGATGTGGTTTCCACAGGACAAGAGGTAGAGTGTGATGGCTACTCTGTGGGACTTTGGGAGGAGTTACAGGGTCCCTTTTTCCTGTCAGCCTTTGAACAGCTGCTTACTGTGGATCTAGGAAGGCATTTTCATGGTGCTCCTCTTCTGTGCTGAGGGCATGGTGACTGGACAGATTGGGCAGGAAAAACACCAGTGGTGAAGATGGTGTAAATTGTGACCTTCCCCTGTAAAGCTGGAAATCAGAATTATATTTCTGTGTGTTTTTCTATAAAGCTGGAGGGGGGATGTTGTTTTTTGTTAAGTAATCTCTACACCTAAGTGGGGCTTGAACTTATGACCCCGAGATCAAAAGTCCAATGCTCTACTAACTGAGCCAGCCAGTTGCCCCTATAAAGCCGGTTTTTAGGATTTCTGGAACAGTTCATGGAATCTGTTAATCTATACTTTGGCTGAGTATGAAATATAACAACCACCTAGGTAGAATTCAAATCCATTTTTCTTTTTTGAAAATTATTATTGCTCTTTTTATTTTATTATTATTTTTAGAGATTTTATTTTTAATCTCTCCACCCAACGTGGTGTTCAAACTTACAACCCCAAGATCAGGAGTCTCATGCTTTTCCAACTGAGCCAGCCAGGTACCCCCATTATTATTATTTTTAAAGATGTTACTACTTGGGGAATGCCTGAGTAGCTCAGTTGATTGAGCTCTTGGTTTCAGCTCAGGTCATGAACGCAGGGTCCTGGGATTTAGCCCCGCATCAGACTCCATGCTCATCGGTGAGTCTGCCTGTGGATTCTGTCTCTTCCTCT
Organism: Ailurus styani; assembly: GCA_002007465.1. Taxonomy (NCBI): domain Eukaryota; kingdom Metazoa; phylum Chordata; class Mammalia; order Carnivora; family Ailuridae; genus Ailurus; species Ailurus styani. The sequence continues at coordinate 846,067 of LNAC01000497.1, read as the reverse complement.
TCCTCTGCCCCTCTCCCAGCTCGTGTGTACTCGCATACTTTCACTCTCTAAATAAATAAATCTTTTAAAAAAGTAAAAATATTACTAGTTGGTTCTTCTTCAACATGTATTTATTGAGCATATATTGTGGACCATAACTCTTCTGGGATGTGTAGATAATGTAGTGAATGAAATGAAGAAAGTTTTTTTTTTTGGTGGGTTTCCTTTTTTAAATTTAAATTCAATTAATTAACATAAAGTGTATTATTAGTTTCACAGGAAGAGTTCAGTGATTCAACAGTTGCATAGAACACCCACAGCTGGGCGCCTGGGTGGCTCAGTGGGTTAAAGCCTCTGCTTTCGGCTCAGGTCATGATCTCAGGGTCCTGGGATCGAGGCCCGCATTGGGCTCCCTGCTCGGCGGGGAGCCTGCTTCCTCCTCTCTCTCTCTCTGCCTGCCTCTCTGCTTCCTTGTGATCTCTCTCCCTCTGTGAAATAAATAAATAAAATCTTTTTTTTTAAATAAATAAAGCCTCTGCCTTCGGTTCAGGTCATGATCTCAGGGTCCTGGATTCGAGGCCCACATCAGGCTCTCTGCTCAGCGCGGAGCCTGCTTCCTCCTCTCTCTCTGCCTGCCTCTCTGCCTACTTGTAATCTCTCTGTCAAATAAATAATATAATAAAAATCTTTAAAAAAAAAAAAAAAACACCCAGTGCTCATTCCATCAAGTGCCTCCCCTTAATGCCCATCACCCAGCTACACCATCCCCCCATCCACCTGCCCTCCAGCAACCCATAATTTGTTTCCTATGCTTAAGAGTCTCTTATGGTTTGTCTCCCTCTCTGGTTGATCCTGTTTTATTTTTCTCGAGTTTGTTTCTTTTACTAACCAGAATCATGCCGTATGTATTGTTGTTCTTTGATGTGCTTGTTGGAGATGTTCTGAGCCAAGCATACTCCTTTTATCCATTATATATTCCTCAGAATTAGTGTCACTGTTTGGGTCGCTTCGTTCTGCTCTTATAATTATGCCCACTTTTGTGCACAAACTTGAGCACAGGGGCTGGAATTTGAGGGGAAGAGTGTCAGTTTGAGCCCTTGGCAGTCTGAGGTGAAAGCTTGTTGACTTGGCATTGAGCAGGTGGCAGGCCATGCATACTCAGGCAGGAGGGCAGCTGGACTGTGAATTTGGGACCCACAGGACTGTGGCATCATGGGTGCCAGGGGCGTGGCTGGTTTTGCTTTTAACTTTTGTTTTTCTGGGGATCTCTATCTCTCCTTCTATTCTAAATGAAAGCCTTGCTGGATAGACTATTCTTGGCTATATATTTTTTCCTTTTAGCTGTTGGAATTTATCATGCCACTTTCTTCTGGCCTGTGGAGTTTCTGCTGAAAAAGCCACTAATATCTGTATGGGGTTTCTCTTGTATGTCACTGTTTCCTTTCTCTTGCTGTTTTTAAAATTCTCTATCACTACTTTTGGCCATCTTATTGACTTTGTCTTGGTGCAGACCTCTTTGGGTTGGTCTTGTTGGGGGCTCTCTGTGCCTCCTGGATCTGGATTTCTCTTTCCTCCTCCAGATTCAGGAAGTTGTTAGCTGTTATTTCTTCAGACAAATCTTCTGCCTCCTTTTCTTGCTCTTCTCCTTCTGGTATCCCTATCATGCAACTGTTACGCTTGACAGTGTCACTGAGTTCCCTGGTCTGCTCAGCTTGATTACTTTCCACGACTCTCCTCCATGTGGCTGATCCGTTCTTCTGTTTCCTGTTGTTTGCTATTTATTACAGGTAGTCTATTTTTATTTCCCTTTAGTGAGTCCAGTAGCTCTAATTGGTTCTTTTTTATGTCAGCTATCTCTTGGTGGAGGATCTCATGGAGGTTCTGCACTCCTTTCTCAATTCTAGCAAAGATCTTTATGAACATTACTTTAAATTCAGTATCAGACAATTTTCTTATCTCCATTTCGCTTAGGTCTCTTGCCGTGATTTTGTTCTTTCATTTCGGACATACTCCTCTGTCTCCTCATTCTGTCTATTGGCTGTGTCTGTTTCTCTGTGTTGGGAAAATCAGCTACATCTCCTGCACTTGAAAGTAGAGGCCTGATAAAGAAGAGGTCCCCCAGTGCAATGTCCCCTGATCCCCAGAACCTGGCACTTCAGGGGGTCTCTCCTTTGTGTTGTATGCACCCTCCTGTTGTGGCAGAGCTGTGTTTGCCTTCACTCCAGCCTGGGATGGCACTCTGCCTGTCTGGGCAGTCTGGTCCAATCAGGGGCTGCCTTGGGCTTAAGTTCAATCAGACCAGGAGTTTACCAGAGATGAAGTAGCACCAAACTGCAGGCACTTTCCCTTTGTTGTTCCCTGAGATGCTTTTGGTGGCGGGTGGGGTCTGTAGTCAGAGTGGCGTGTGGTTCTCCTTATGTGGTTCTCCCCTCTCCCCAGGGCAGGACTCACTCTGGAGTGGTGATGGGTAGAGTACACTGGGGTACTTGCATAGGCTTGGGGCTACGCTTTGATGGGATCTTGCCAAGAGAGATCAGAGAGGGTAGATCTGCTTTGCTGTGGCCTTTTGTCTATGTCAGGCTGGGGACAGTCTGTTCTGCCAGCTTTCTGGGTGCTTTCTGGGTTATTTATACCGATATGGGTGCTCTCTAGGCAACCATGCGGCAAGAGGTGAGCCCTGGGTCCTCCTACACCACCATCTTCCTGAAATAAAGTCTTTACCCTCATTAAGCTTATATTCTAATGGGAGAGCAACACAATAAATATATATTGTGAGGTAGTTGAATGCTATGAAGAAAAGCTAAAATTGGGTAAGAGGATGGAGATGGATTGGGAACGTTATTTTTAGATAAGTCAATCAAGGAAGGCCTGGAATAAGGCAGTATTTGAAAAAAGACCTGAGTGAAGAGAAGAGGTGAGCCACATGGCTTTGAGGGGGAAAGCATTCCAGACAGAGGTGATAGTATACGCAGAGAACCTGCGATGAACTTGAGTTTGGTGAGAGGGTAACAGCAGAAGTCCGTTGTGACTAGAGCTAGGTGGGAAGAACAGAAGCAAATGAAGTCGGCAGTAGCAAGGGGCAGAACAGGTAAAGTCCTGTGGCCTAGGTAAGGATTTACTGTTTTAAGAGTGGTGGGAAGCCCTTGGTGATACGTGACCTTTGCACATCAACCACCTTGATTTTAGTTTTATTTATTTTTTAAAGATTTTATTTATTTATTTATTTATTTATTTATTTGAAAGAGCAAGCAGGCAGAGCAGCAGGCAGAGGGAGAGGGAGAAGCAGAGAGCTTGGCAGAGAGCCCGATGAGGGACTTGATCCCAGGGCTCTGGGATCATGACCTGAGCTGAAGGCAGCAGTTTAACAGACTGAGCCACCCAGGTGCCTTTGATTTTAGTTTTAAATGGAATTCACTCTGGTTGCTGTGTAAGAGCAAGAATGGAATCAGGAAGACTTGTTAGGAGGCTCTTAAGGCCTTTTGAAATTTTCTGTTCTTGATTTTAGCATTCTTTTTTAGACTTTATTTTTCCTTTTTTCTTCTGAAAGGAAAAGAAAATATGTTATGACATACCAGGTTACCCTTCCTCTCTTTTTGGGCTCTTCCTCCTTTGAAGTCCTTCTTAGAGTTGGAAGGAACCTCAATGGGCGCCTGGGTGGCTCAGTGGGTTAAAGCCTCTGCTTTCGGCCCAGGTCATGATCTCAGGGTCCTGGGATCGAGGCCCACATCGGGCTCTCTGCTTGGCGGGGAGCCTGCTTCCCCCTCTCTCTCTCTGCCTGCCTCTCTGCCTCCTTGTGATCTCTCTCCCGCTGTGAAATAAATAAATAAAATCTTTAAAAAAAAAAATAAAAATAAAAAAAAAAAGGAAGGAACCTCAAAAGATAACCTGGCTCAACACCCTGCCTTCAGGCAGGTGAAGTAGTCTCCCCATTTTATAGGTCAGCCAGCTGAGGTCTAAAAATTAGCTCAGTGATCTATAGAGGTCACATACCTAGTAAGTAGCTAAGTGGGTACTGGAATTAAGGTTTCCTTCTACGTAAAGTAATATTCGTCATTTCATGTGTTGGTGTTTGGTAGATATTGTGTCAAAGGAGGATCTGTCACTAGGAACCCTGCAATGAGGCCTTGAGATGCAGAATAGAATAGCATTGTTGGTATTGTAAGTTGTTCCATGCGTGGCTCTAGGTGATGAACATTCATTTAAATAAAGACTTAAGTGTCTTTGCTCTTTAGAACTTCCTGGGGAGGAGTGGTCTAAAATGTTTGCTTCACTTTGGATTATAACTTTTCCTGTTTTTTTTTTCCCCCAGAAGAAAAATTTGCCCAAGCAGTGTGTTTTTTGCTTGTAGACCTATATATATTAACCTATCAAGCTGAGAAAGCTTTGCATCTTCTTGCTGTCCTAGAAAAAATGATTTCACAAGGCAACAATAACAAAAATGGGAAGAATGAGGTAAGTGTTCTGAGGTGATCAGATTAGAATTTATGGTTAATATTTTGGGTTATTAAATATTTTAACAGTTTTATTGAAATATAATTCACTATATGGAATGGTCACTACTGTTAATCATACCGTAGTATATTACATACTCAAAAATGGCTAAGAGAGTTGATCTTCAAAGTTCTCAGTGCAAGACTGAAAACCTTTTGTAATTATGTATAAGATAGTGATAGATGTTTTAACTAGACTTACTTATTTCACAATATGTACAGATATCGTTATGTTGTATACCTGGTAGTGTTTATATCAATTATATCTCAATTAAAAATTTTTTAAGATTTTATTTATTTATTAGACCGCAAGAGAGTGAACACAATGGGGGTGCAGAGAGGGAGAAGCAGGCTTCCCTCTGAGCAGGGAGCCTGACGTGGGGCTCCAAGCCAGGACTCTGGGATCATGACCTGAGCTGAAGGCATACACTTAACAACTGAGCCACCCACGTGCACCTAAAATTTTTTGTAATAAATAAAAATCAGAAGAATTATGCCTACCCTCAGGCAGCCCATGGGCTACATAGGGAGTTAAATTTTTTTTTTTTTTAAGATTTTATTTGTTTCACAGAGGGAGAGAGATCACAAGGAGGCAGAGAGGCAGGCAGAGAGAGAGAGGGGGAAGCAGGCTCCCTGCTGAGCTGAGAACCTGATGTGGCCCTCGAACCCAGGACCCTGAGATCATGACCTGAGCCGAAAGCAGAGGCTTTAACCCACTGAGCCACCCAGGCGCCCGGGAGTTAAATTTTTGATTAATGGGGGCAACTGACTGGCTCAGTTGGTAGGGCGTGTGACTCTTGGTTTCAGGGTCGTGAGTTTAAGCCCCACGTTGGTCATGGAGCCTACTTATTTAAAAAATAATTTGAGGGCGCCTGGGTGACTCAGTGGGTTAAAGCCTCTGCTTTCGGCTCAAGTCATGATCTCAGGGTCCTGGGTTCGAGGGCCACATCGGGCTCTCGNTCAGCGGGGAGCCTGCTTCCCCCTCTCTCTCTCTCTACCTGCCTCTCTGCCTCCTTGTGATCTCTCTCCCTCTGTGAAATAAATAAATAAAATCTTTAAAAATAAATAAATAAATAAATAAATAAATAAATAAATAAATAAATAAATAATTTGATCAGTGACCTAAAAATACATATATAATTCACATCTACAAAATTTAACATTTTAAGGTGTACAATTCAATGGCTTTTAGTATACTCACTGAGTTGTAGAACTGTCATCACTGTCTAAGTTCCAGAACATTCTATCACCCCAAAAAGAAATCCTGTACCTGTTAGCACTTTCCCCCCTTCCCTCAACCCCTTGCAGCCACTAATCTACTTTCTATCTTTATGAATTTGACTATACTGGACATTTATATAAATGGAATCAGGGCGCCTGGGTGGCTCAGTGGGTTAAAGCCTCTGCTTTCGGCTCAGGTCATGATCTCAGGGTCCTGGGATCGAGGCCCGCATCGGGCTCCCTGCTCAGTGGGGAGCCTGCTTCCCCCTCTCTCTCTCTCTACCTGCCTCTCTGCCTCCTTGTGATCTCTCTCCCTCTGTGAAATAAATAAATAAAATCTTTTAAATAAATAAATAAATAAATAAATGGAATCATATAATATGTGGTCTTTTGTGATTGGTTTCTTTCACTTGGCATAATACTTTCAAAGTTTATCAAGTTGTAGCCTGTACTTCATTCCCTTTTCATGTTTTTTGTTCCTTTTTATGGCCATATAATCCTCCACTGTATGGATTTGCCACATTTTTTTATCCATCAGTTGGTGGTCATTTGAGTTGTTTTCCACATTTGAGTAATATAAATGATGCTGCTGTGAACATTTGTGTACATATTTTTGTGGTGGCATATATGTTTTCATTTCTCTTAGGTATATATTTAAGAGTGGAATTGCTGGAGCATATAGCAGTTTTATGTTTAATCTTAGGAGGAACTACAAGCCTGTTTTCCAGAATAGCTACACTATTTTACATTCCTACCACCCTTTCATGAAGGTCCCAGGTTCTCCACATTCTTGCCAACCTTGTTATTATTATTACTTTTTTTTTACATTGTAACCATCCTAATAGATATAAAGTGGTATCTCAATGGTCTTAATTTCTGTACTTACTAAGGGTGTGTGTTTGCATCTTTTCATGTGTGAAATGTTAGTTTTACAGAATGTAAAGATTAGAATTAAGACAATAGAAATCCATAATTAGGATAAACAGGGCAGCTTTCACTAGAGAAAATTTCATTATTTAAGTTCTTCAGAAAGAGTATATTTATGACATATTCTGGAAAAAGGGATTTGGTGTACATTTTTTAAATCTATTTATGTGACAGAGTGAGACACTGAGAGAGAGAACACAAACAGGAGGAGTGGGAGAGGGAGAGTGGGAGAGAGAGAGTGGGAGAAGCAGGCTTCCTGTTGGGCAGGGAGCCTGATGCAGGGCTCCATCCCAGGACCCTCGGATCATGACCTGAGCGAAAGGCAGATGTTTAACGACTGAGCCACCCAGGCACCCCTGATTTGGTGTACATTAAGAATACTTCTTAATTCTCATGGGTTTTTTATTTTTAAGATTTTATTTGTATCTTTAGTTATTTATTTTTTTGAAGATTTTATTTGAGAGAGAGCGTGTGCCTGCACATGCATGAGCAGGAGGGAGGGGCACAGGGAGAGGGAGAAGCAGTTTCCCCATCAAGCAGGGAGCCCAGTGTGGGGTTTGGTCCCAGGACCCCAAGATCATGACCTGAGCCTAGAGCAGACACTTAACTGACTAACAAGGTGCCCCAAGATTTTATTTTTAAGTAACCTCTATACCCAACATGGGACTCAAACCCACAACCCTGAGATCAAGAGTCACATGCTCCACTGACTAAACCAGCAGAGGTGGCTACCACGAGGTCCCCCTCTTGTTTTTCGTTTTGCTTGTCCTCTAGTTGTCAAGGGATGGTCCTTCTCTCTTCCTGTTCCTGCCCCTTTGTTAAAAAAGGAATATTTATAGAAAACAGATTGTTAACTGTACCTTTCTTGGGGCACCTGGGTGGCTCAGTGGGTTCAGCCTCTGCCTTCGGCTCAGGTCATGATCTCAGGGTCCTGGGATCGAGTCCCGCATCGGGCTCTCTGCTCAGCAGGGAGCCTGGTTCCCCCTCTCCCTCCTCTTACCTCTCTGCCTACTTGTGATCTCTCTCTGTCAAATAAATAAATTCTTTAAAAAACAAAACAGTACCTTTCTTTCTACCTGTATAAGTTCTCAAAGTTTAAAAATAAATATCTATCATTACTTTTTACAATTTAACAGATGTGGATAGAAAAGAATTCAGCTAAATCATCTTAGCATTATTCCTAAACACTGTGTGGTAAAATACTTTGTTATTATATTCAGTACTTAAAAGAGTTGATAAAAATATAATTTTGTTCAGCAGATGTTTGTGTCCTCTGCTAGATTCTAAAGTGACAAAAATAAAAACCTTGTAGTTCACACTTTGTGTGAGAGGAGAAAGATGAGGCAGTCTGTCCAGGGACTGAGAGGAAGGCAGGTAGGGATGATTTTGGAGAAGTTTAGGGGCGCCAGGCTGGCTCAGTTGGTTGAGTGTCCAACTCTTGATATCGGCTCACGTAATGATCTCAGGCTCATGAGATCGAACCCCACACAGGGCTCTGTGCTGTGCGGATTTGTCTTGAGATTCTCACTGCCTCTCCCTTTGCCCTTCCCCCAAATAAATATTTATTTTGGAGAAGTTTGGATGTTTGGTTTGGGCCTTGAAAGATGTAATATAATTCGACTAGTCAGAAGCAGAAGGAGCAGAATAACTGTCATGGCAGAGAAAACATCACAGAAGGTATGAGAGTGGTACATTGGAGGAATTTCTGGTAATCTGAAATGCATAGTATACCTGAAAAATGTAGGGATAGGAGATCAGGAGATGAGATTGGCAACTCAAATATTGGTCACATTGTGAAGGATTTTAGATATTACTGGGAATCTAACATATGATGTTGGCAGTGTTTATACCAGAAAAAGTTTTTAAGAGGGCAATAACATGGGGGCACCTGGGTGGCTCAGTTGATTTAACTGTCTGCCTTTGGCACAGGTCATGATCTCGGGATCCTGGAACTGAGCCCCACGTCGGGCTCCCTGATCAGTGGAGAGTCATCTTCTCCATCTCCCTATTCTCCATACTTCCCACTCAATAAATAAAATCTTTTTTTAAAAGCGTAGACATCAGGGCGCCTGGGTGGCTCAGTGGGTTAAAGCCTCTGCCTTCGGCTCAGGTCATGATCTCAGGGTCCTGGGATTGAGCCCCGCATCGGGCTCTCTGCTCAGCGGGGAGCCTGCTTCTCCCTCTCCCTCAACCTGAAGCTCCCCCTGCTTCCCCCCCCCCCGCTCTCAAATAAATCAAAAACTTTGGACCACCTGGATGGCTCAGTGGGTTAAAACGCTTCTGCCTTCAGCTCAGATCATAATCTCAGGGTCCTGGGTTCGAGTCCCTCATCAGACTCTCTGCTCAGCAGGGAGCCTGCTCCCCCCCCCGCTTGCCTTTCTGTGTACTTGCGATCTCTCTCTGTCAAATAAATAAATAAAATCTTTTAAAAATATGTAAATAAATGCTTAAGAAAGTTAAAAAATGAAGAAGGAAATGACATAATCTGTTCTGGGTTTCAGAAAGGTAATCTTGAGTTTTGCCTGAGTTTTTATCCATGTTTTTATCCATGTTTTTTAAACCTGGTATATCATTATGTTCAATGAGGGTTTCTTAAAAGTAGAGTTTTCTTTAAAAAAAAAAAAGGTGTGGGGGGGGTACCTGGGTGGCTCTTTTGTTAAGCGTCTGCCTTCCGCTCTGGTCATGAGACCCTGCATCTTGGGATCCAGCCCCGAGTAGGGCTTCCTGCTCCGTGGGGAGTCTGTTGCTCCCTCTCCAGCTCCCCTCTGCTTGGGGTCCCTCTCTTGCTGTCTCTGTCAAATAAATAAATATGATCTTAAAAAAAAATTTTTTTTTCCTGTTACCCACTCTAGATTATTACACCTGAATCTCTGGGAGTAAGACCTGGGATTCTGTAGTTTTGAAATGTTTTAGGTGATTTAGATAAGCTCACTTGTAAATCACTGATTTAAATTATGATAAAAATTTTTTTATTTTGGTTGACTTTGTTTTACCATTCTACAGACTGGTAATAACACCAACAAAGATGGATCAAATCATAAAGCTGAAAGTGGAGCCCTAATAGAAGCTGCAAAATCAAAGATACATCAGGTAGCATAAATTCTAAGAGAGGTTATGCATCACATATATTTACTAATAGTTATGAATGATGAAGAATGTGATAGATCATTAAAAGCAGTAAATAATTCCAGGCATGTGGGTTTGTTTGGCTTTGAAGTATAATTTAAAAGCATATTTATCCTTCTAATTATATTTGCTTAAAATAGTAATGTAATTTCTTTTCTTTTAATTACTTGATAAAGGATTGAGTGAAATGGTCTGGGAATGTATTGGATGATAAAACCAGTTTGTAGACTGCTAAAATCCATTCTTAATTAGCCAGGCACAGATAAAAATTGATAGGAATTAGAGAATTGCTGAGTCACTATATTGTATACCTGAAAGAAATACTGTACATTAATTATACTGGAATTAAAATATAAATTAATTTTTGGGCGCGTGGGTGGCTCAGTGGGTTAAAGCCTCTGCTTTCGGCTCAGGTCATGATCTCAGCGTCCTGGGACCGAGGCCTGCATCGGGCTCTCTGCTCAGCAGGGAGCCTGCTTCCTCTTCTCCCTGTCTCTCTGCCTGCCTCTCTGCCTACTTGTAATTTCTCTCTCTGTGTCAAATAAATAAATAAAATCTTTAAAAATAAATAAATAAATAAAATATAAATTAATTTTTAAAAAAATTTTAGGATTTTTGCTTGGAATTTAAGTATAAATTTTACTCTACCATGTTTTTTGTTTTTTAGAATGTATTCTAAAAGTATAGTAAAAATAGGTTATTAAGATAATTTAAAACTTGCTTTTGAAAGTAACTGGTATAACTATGTTGTAAACAGATTGGGTTGAACTTTCATGTAACTAGAAAGTAAAACTACTTTGGTTAGCATGTATAAATCCATCATAGTTCTCACATACTACCATTTTCCTTTGATAGTATAAAGTAAGAGCTTATATCCAAATGAAGTCCCTGAAAGCATGCAAAAGGGAAATCAAGTCAGTCATGAACACAGCTGGAAATGTAAGTTTCTTCCTGATTTTTTTTTTCCAATTTGTAACTTTTATGTCCTAAAACTTTCTTGTTTGGATAGTAGGTATTTGTCAGTCTTAAATAATTTATTTTAGTCTATTATAGTGTATATATACTACTAGATATAAACCTTGACATTGGGATGTAAAGTGGTGATCATACTGTGTCTATAATTTAATACTTTTCTCATTTAAATTATAGAAAGCATTTTCCCTTGGTGTGTAGCCCTCAAAATTACCATTTTAAATAGCTGTCTAGTATCCTAGAAATGACTTACCACAATTCATATAAACATTTACTGTTAGACACTTGAGGATTTTTTTAGTTTATACTCAAAACATTTATTAAAGATTAACAGTTCAGCTGTAGCCCAAACCTGCCACTTCCAAATGATCTTTGGCTTGATGATACCTTCAATTTGACTAATGCTGCTAGAGTATTTGAGATAAAATCCTTCTACTCCCTCCTCCCCACTCTTCCACTGACACATAATTTTTAAGAGTGTGGAGGGAAAAGACAGAATTGTGAACATTCTTGATGCTTTTGGGAAAACTATTAATTGTAAATATGAAGTCACAAGGAGAAATAGTTCGGCTTTGAAGTATTGTAGTTTGTACTACAAACAATAGTTAATAGTAGGAACGGTTCAGGAAAATTGGCCCTAGAAATTCTAGGCAGGATCCACATTAGTCACTGGGTCAGTACTCAAGAAGTGATTTTTGAGAACAATTTATAGCCAAGGTCTGAGGAGGATAGACTTGAGGCTAAGAGGGAAAAGCCAAACTAGCCAGCTACCATTATCAAACCTTCTTTGAGATAAAAGATGTGATCCATGCCTTAACAGAAGCCATAGTCACAGGTGAGAGAGAAACAGGAAAATAAATAATTGAAATGCAGGGTAGTAGTAATACCTAAATCAGGAGGAAGTACTGCTACCTGGAATAAACTTTGGAAGTCATTGTTTCTCAGTGACCAGGAGGCAGAGCAAAGCATGAACAAGGACTTAGAAGAAAAGCCTATAGCTAAGCTAAAGTGAATAAATGATGAGACCAGGATCTGTTGTCTTCCTGGATGGATGTTCAGTCTGTAGATCTGTGCATGCTTTTGCATTCTAAATAGGTATGATACAGATAATCCTCCACTAGGAGGATTCTTAGGGGAAGTGAAACATGGTCTGCCATCCAAAATGTGAACTTTGTCACCAACAAGATTAGCTCTCAAAAATAAGGCATTCTGTTAGGCAATTCTTCATCCATAAAATGATACTTCTTTTTTTCTAATCTGGAAAGGCATTGGATTATTTGTATCCCTTTGGGTTCTAATAAAGGTGCATCTACCCTAAAAGATAAGGGAGACCTCCAGTCTCTCTAAACAGTCATTGAACTGAAGGACCTAGTTAAATTGGCTTCCGGTTAGTAGTATAATAGATGAAGACAGTCTGTTGATGATCTGTAGACTGTGTATTCTTTTTTTTTTTTTTTTAAGATTTTATTTATTTATTTCACAGTGGGAGAGAGATCACAAGGAGGCAGAGAGGCAGGCAGAGAGAGAGGGGGACGCAGGCTCCCCGCTGAGCAGAGAGCCCGATGCGGGCCTCGATCCCAGGACCCTGGGATCATGACCTGAGCCGAAAGCAGAGGGTTTAACCCACTGAGCCACCCAGGCGCCCTGCAGACTGTGTATTCTTATCCATATATACTGTATGTATTTTTTTAGGCAGACCTTTAATTCAGTTGATAAGGTGGTCTCTGATAGGTTTAATTTTTTTAGATTGTGAAAGCATTGAAAAATTTTGAAGCTGTAGTTTTTTGTGAACACGACTTAAATGATTCATTTATGCTCTTGAATACGTGCCAATACAGAAGTATGATTATGATCTCCCAATAGGCATCTGAAAACAGAATATAAGCAACTTTTATTTTCTTTACAGTCTGCACCCTCTCTGTTTCTTAAAAGCAATTTTGAGTACTTAAGAGGCAATTATCGAAAAGCTGTGAAGCTATTAAATAGTTCAAACATTGCTGAACATCCAGGATTCATGAAAACAGGTAAAACAAAATTGTAAAATTCTAGTATTTATTTCCTGGCTCTTCTGTCTTTTGTTGTTTGTTTCCTACAGTGCTCTTCAGTATGATTTTTTTGCTAATTTTTAAAAATGTTTTATTCTGCTGCAAAAAATTCTTAGAATTTATTCTATTACCTGTTTCCATTTTATTTATTTTATAGATTTATTTATTTTAGAAAGAGCAGGTGTGAGCACAGGGAGGGGGCAAAAGTAGGGTGGGGGGAGAAAGAGAGAGAGAGAGAGAGATAAGCAGACTCCCCACTGAGTGCAGAGCCTGAGGCTGGACTGATCCCAGGACCTGTGCCAAAACCAAGAGTTGGATGCTTAACCTACTGAGCCACCCAGGTACCCCTATTTATTTCTATTTTAGAAGAAGCTTCACTCCTTTGCTTTTCTTTCACCTCATGTATGCTTTCTTTCATTTCATTTTTTAATACCAGTGTATAAATTATGTCCAGGACATAAGGTTCTTGGGCTTTTACTTTGTGAAATGAGACCTAAAGGAAATGAGATGATAATGTTTTTACTTTGCCCTTTTCTCCCATAAAAACTATAAGCATATGATGATTTTTTAGACTATTAACTGTATCAAAAATATTTCTATAAGGTTAGGAAGATAATTATCATTATCTGTTTCTATTTAGAAAGTTTTTGGGTTTTTTTAAGATTTTCTTTGTCAGAGAGAGAGCCAGCAAGCACAACAAGGGGGAGTGGCAGGCAGAGGGAGAAGCACGCTCCCCGCCAAACAAGGAGCCAGACGTGGGACTCCATCCCAGGACTCTGGGATCATGACCTGAGTCAAAGGCAGATGCCTAACTGACTGAGCCACCCAGGCATCCCTATTTAGAAAGTTTTAAGGAGGGGCACCTGTGTGGTTCAGTCACTTAAGTGTCCAACTCCTGATTTTGGCTCAGGTCATGATCTCAGGGTGGTGAGACTGAGGCTTGCACTGGGCTCTGTGCTGGTTGTGGAGCCTGCTTAATTAAAATTCTGTCTCTCCCTCTGCCCCTCTCCCTGTCTAAAAAAGAAAGTTTTAATGAGTTGCTTAATACTGTTGGTAAAATGAAAGGTAAGGGC
>LNAC01000497.1:807146-832089 GCA_002007465.1 Ailurus styani | reverse complement strand
CTCTCTCTCTCTGCCTGTTCCTCGGCCTCCTTGTGATCTCTCTCCTTCTGTGAAATAAATAAATAAAATCTTAAAAAAAAAAAAAAATGAAAGGTAAAATTTGGGACTTTCTTTTAAGTTCACATCATTGCTGTTTAATGGGGGAAGAGGAGGAAAATCCATTTATTCAAGAAGTGAAGTCAAACATTTGAAAATACTTTATCCCAAGTTTAAAATGCAAAGATGGGGGCGGCTGGGTGACTCAGTTGGTTAAGCCTCTGACTTTTGGTTTCAGCTCGGGTCATGGCCTCTGTATTGTGAGTTTAAGCCCCAGATGGGGCTCTGTGCTCAGCATAGAGTCTGCTTAGGATTCTTTCTTTTTTTTAAAGATTTTATTTATTTATTTGACAGAGAGGTAGAGAGCACAGGTAGGCAGAGCAGCAGGCAGAGGGAGAGGGAGAAGCAGGCTCTCCGCGGAGCAGGGAGCCCGATTCGGGACTTGATCCCAGGATCCTGGGATCATGACCTGAGGCGAAGGCAGCGGCTTAACCGACTGAGCCACCCAGGCACCCTCTACTTGGGATTCTTTCCCCCTCTGCTCCTCCCCACCTTCACATGTGCACACGCTCTCACTCTCAAATAAATAAATAAATACATAAATCTTGAAATGCAACAGATGAATAAGTTTTTTGGGATGTTTTGTTTTAGATTCTATTCAGATATGAAGACAACACACATGCAGGGGCCCCAGGGTGGCTCAGTCAGTTAAACGTCTGCCTTAGATCGTGATCCCAGAATTCGGGGATCGAGCCCTGTGGCAGGCTCTCTGATCAGCTGGGAGCCTGCTTCTCCCTTTCCCTCTGCCTGCTGCCCCTCCTTGTTGTGCTCTCTCTCTTTCTCTCTCCCTGTCAAATGCATAAATAAAAGAAAATCTTAAAAAGAAAAAAAAAAACCCAGCAGACATACCTTTACCCATTCTGTTAAGTGGGGTTATAAGAGATGGAGAAAAGCAGTTTGTTCCATTACATTTCTCTTGGGTATTCTGTTTATTCTGAGTACCCATTTTTTAATTCTGCTGAATTTTCATTTTTGCTTTTTTTATTGTCATAATTTCCCCTCAGAGGACCATAACACCCATATACCTAAATGATCGTTCAGACTAAAAATTCAGTATCCTTTGAGAAAATTTTGCTTAGGATTATCTTAATACAGATTTCAGAATCGATGTTATTAAGCTCTACACTGGAGTGAGGAGCAAGACATAGAGTTGACTAGTCAACAGTTAAGATATAATGGGAAAGATTTTTATATAGTAGTTATATATTTTATGTACTTATGTTTTTCATAGTTGTTAATTTTAAAGTATTTCATTTATTTCTCATATGTAAAATTTAGTTTTTCCGGGCGCCTGGGTGGCTCAGTGGGTTAAAGCCTCTGCTTTCGGCTCAGGTCATGATCTCAGCGTCCCGGGATTGAGGCCCGCATCGGGCTCTCTGCTCAGCAGGGAGCCTGCTTCCTCTTCTCCTTGTCTCTCTGCCTGCCTCTCTGCCTACTTGTAATCTCTCTCTCTGTGTCAAATAAATAAATAAAATCTTAAAAAAAAAAATTTAGTTTTTCCTGCTGATAAAATATGCTTATTGGAGAAGATTCAAGGCTAGAACGTTTCTTAAATTGTTCACAATACCACTACCAGAGGCAGCCTCCTTTAAACATTTTTTTTTTAAGATTTTATTTATTTATTTGAAAGGGAGAGAGGGAGAGAGAACATGAGAGGGGAGAAGGTCAGATGGAGAAGGAGAAGCAGACTCCCCATGGAGCTGGGAACCTGATGTGGGACCCGATCCTGGGACTCCAGGATCATGACCTGAGCCCAAGGCAGTCCCTTAACCAACTGAACCACCCAGGCGCCCTCCTTGAAACATTTTAATGTATTTCCTACTCTCTTTCCCTGAAGCCTACTATTTGGCCTTTTTACAAGAGAATCTTTAGATTTTAGTATTAAGCACTGAATGTCCTGAAAATGTTATTTTGTCAGTCTAGTCTGGCATTTTATTTTTATTATTATTTTTTTTAAACATTTATTTATTTATTTGACACAGAGGGAGGTAGCGAGAGAGGGAACACAAACCAAGTGGAGAGGGAGAGGGAGAAGCAGGCTTCCCGCTGAACTGGGAGCCCGATGTGGGGCTTGATCCCAGGACCCTGGGATCGTGACCTGAGCCGAAAGCAGCTGCTTAACGACTGAGCCACCCAGGCACCCCAAGTCTGGCCTTTTATATCATTGTGGAAAAGACTCAGTAAATCGTTTTGGAATATTTGGAAGCAGTTTACGAGAAAAAAACTAAAGGTCGGATTGTTTTCATTACAATCCCAGAGAAGTAAAGGGTTGAAATGTAAAAATCTTAAAAGCAGCTAAAGAAAACTTGAATATTTTAATATTGTGGGAGGGAGACTTAAGTAAATTTTATCCAAAATGCAAGAACCATAGAGTTTAGAAAAGATGGTTAAATATCACCACATAAAAATATAAAACTTTTTGTGATTAAACACACACATACACACTGAAGCAGGTCATAAGACAGATGACACACTGGATTTGGGGGAAATATTTGAAACAGATGTGACAGAAGGTTTCTATAACATACTAGCAGGTAACCAATAGGAAAAACATATGTAACCAAATTAAAAAAAAATGGATAAAGAACAGAAAAAAGCAGTGTGTGTATATTACAGCATAAGAAATACAAATGCCTAACAAGCTTGAGAAAGATGCTTAGCCAAAGAAGTGTGAACGAAAAGAACAATGGAGACTTTAACAAGCAAAAGCAGGATTTTATATATTCTGTTTTATGTATTGTTGCGACTCATTTAGTATGTTTCCATATATACTGATTCTTTGCAGTTTCTACATATTTTGTTGTGTGGATGCAGTGCATATAATGTTAGTAATAAATACTTCTTGTCCTTTGCATTATTGTATTATTTGCCTACAATTATTTAAAAATCAGAAGAAAAGATTAAGCAGGCTAGCAAAATCAATGGATAGGTTTCGTTTATCACCTTTAATAAAAGATTTTAAAAGGAAAGGAGCTTAGAAAATTTTCAGATGTCCTGAATTTCAGATGCCTTGTAAACTTTTCTATAAGGAATAGGTGGAATTGCTGTTGCATTGCCAATTCTTGTGTGGCATTTGTCAACAGTAACATTTTTGGATAAATATATTTGTGTTTTTGTTAGGTGAATGCTTGAGATGCATGTTCTGGAATAATCTTGGTTGCATCCATTTTGCCATGAGCAAGCACAATTTGGGAATTTTCTACTTTAAAAAGGCTCTACAGGAGAATGACAATGTTTGTGCACAGCTCAGTGCAGGCAGCACTGATCCAGGTGAGCCCTTTGCTGGTAGACAGTTTGTATTTTACTACTTGAGAGCATGATATAAAAGATCAAGTATCTGAGCACTGAATAATATATAAAATTGTTGAATCACTGTATTATATACCTAAAACTAATATAACACAGTAAGTAAATTATACAGGAATTTAAAACATAATTTTTTTTTAATTTAAAGAATAAATAGGTAGATGGTGATAAGTGTCTGGTCAAAATGCACCCATATGCGCCTGCCTACAATTAACATTGACCCTGATCAACAGGTTTGACTCTGGGGATCTTTAGTAGACACAGCTACTTTAAATAGCAAGGTGGTTGGAGTAATTATCAAGGAAATTTAACAGATTTTATTTTTAAGATTATTTATTTATTTATTTGACAGAGAGAGAGATCACAAGTAGGCAGAGAGGCAGGCAGAGAGAGAGGAGGAAGCAGGCTCCCTGCTGAGCAGAGAGCCCGAAGCGGGCCTTGATCCCAGGACCCTGAGATCATGACCTGAGCCGAAGGCAGAGGCTTTAATCCACTGAGCCATCCAGGCGCCCATAAGTAGTCTTATTTTATTGTAAACTGTGAAACTTTGAATAAGCGAGTGAACCATAGTCATTGTAGGTATAGTATATTAATTTTTTTTTTTTTTAAANTTTTTTTTTTTTTTAAGATTTTATTTATTCATTTGACACAGAGAGAGAGATTACAAGTAGGCAGAGAGGCAGGCAGAGAGAGAGGAGAGAGGAGGAAGCAGGCTCCCCGCTGAGCAGAGAGCCCGATGTGGGCCTCGATCCCAGGACCCTGGGATCATGACCTGAGCCGAAGGCAGTGGCTTTAACCCACTGAGCCACCCAGGCGCCCCAGGTATAGTATATTAATTTTTATTCTCATAGTAAAGTTCTCAGACCCCTGTTGATATAAGCTGAATACTTCTGGATAAGAAAGCACGTGACAATAAAATGATTAACCAAAATGAAAGTTAAAAAAGAAAGTGAATCGGGCACCTGGGTGGCTCAGTGGGTTAAAGCCGCTGCCTTCGGCTCAGGTCATGATCCCAGGGTCCTGGGATCGAGGCCCACATCGGGCTCTCTGCTCAGCGGGGAGCCTGCTTCCTCCTCTCTCCTCTCTCTCTGCCTGCCTCTCTGCCTACTTGTGATCTCTCTCTCTGTGTCAAATGAATAAATAAAATCTTAAAAAAAAAAAAAAGAAAAAGAAAGTGAATCTTCTAAAAAGGTGGAAAGGTAGTTTAAGATTCATAGGAGTCAGTGGGTCCTATCTCTTTTGTTTGCCTTTCTGGACCATTGTTACCTGGGGAGGTGGCAAATAAGAGACATCTCTGGCCTGACCAGCACAAGCAACTGAGGTGACTCTGGAGAATATTTGTGGGGTTGAGGATAAAGATCATCACTAGTAGAGAGCTATTACAGCTTTACACTGGGCCAGAACACCTGGTTGGCTCAGTTGGTTAAGTGTCTACCTTGGCTCAGGTCCAGATCCTGAGGTCTTGGGATCCAGCTCCGTGTTGGGATCCCTGCTTAGTGGGGAGTCTGCTTCTCCCTGTCCCTCTGCTGTTCCCCTGGCTTGTGCTCTCTCTGTCAAATAAAACCTTTAAAAAACAAAACAACAACAACAAAAAACTTCACACTGTGGTCCTTGATATTAAACAAGGTAGTATTTAAGTATTTAGTGGAATAAATGTTTTCAGTGTAACTTATTTTTAACCTAATGTTTTTTTTCTTACCTAATTTGTATCATTAGGCAAGAAATTTTCAGGAAGACCCATGTGTACATTACTAACCAACAAGAGGTATGAGTTGCTGTATAACTGTGGCATTCAGCTTCTTCACATTGGAAGACCTCTTGCTGCCTTTGAGTGTCTGATTGAAGCTGTTCAGGTTTATCATGCAAATCCCCGCCTCTGGCTAAGGCTGGCTGAATGCTGCATTGCTGCAAATAAGGGGGTGAGTGCTCCTTGGGTATCTTTGAACCTGTAACTTCCCCCCTGCTTGTTACAGAGAAAGCAAAAAAACACACAAGACCTCATTCCCTTTATAACTCTCAGGGAATTTATAAAGGTAGTCTGTTCTTTAACAGTTGGATAAAAGATTGTTTCTTAAAGTCATTTGTTAACGTTCTGGTTCTTAAAGTATAGCATCCTGTATTAGCAGTCACATTAAAGAGGTGACACCAACAAGAGGGCCATATCTGTTGGTACAGTAATCTGCTAGCTGCTGGGGCAGGGGCCATATCATCTGCTGGCCTGAGTATGGTATGTGTATCAGGTGGTTAGAGAAGGACTAAGACCATGAGTGTGGAAAGAACTGTACAACATGGCATTTCCTTCAGTGCCTAGGGGCTTTACTTTTGATTCAGTAAATAGTTCAGAGTTCATGGATTATCAGGCTGTCTCTCTCACACCTTTGTCACCAGCGACTGTGAGAAATAGACCAGTTCACATGGGTGTCCTTGCCTACATTATTTGCACGTCGTGGTTGGTGGAAGCCTTTGGAATCTCAAGTGGGGAATAGTCAGTGGGAGTAGGAGAAAGGTTGTATCAGATTTACCAGCTGCCTGGGCGCCTGGGTGGCTCAGTGGGTTAAAGCCTCTGCTTTTGGCTCAAGTCATGATCTCAGCGTCCTGGGATCGAGGCCCGCATCGGGCTCTGCTCAGCAGGGAGCCTGCTTCCTCCTCTCCCTGTCTCTCTGCCTGCCTCTCTGCCTACTTGTAATCTCTCTCTCTGTGTCAAATAAATAAATAAAATCTTAAAAAAAAAAAAAAAAGAATTACCAGCTGCCTGTATCCCCTGTTTCCTAACCACCCCCCACCCTTGCTGTGTTCTTTGGCTGTGTGGAGATTGGGAGGCCTGGCACCTGAGGTTTGCCTGCCATAGGTGATATAGATGTTTTTGTGCTCCTCCTACTGCTGAACAGCACTTCCTGAGAAACAGCTGCAAGAACTAGCATTTAGAAGTATTTTTGCCTGGCCGTTCTCACACATGATACTTAAGTAGTTTATGATTTGGGTATACCACTAGGGAAAGAGATAAGTGCTGTCTTTGGAGGGCTTTAATCATTTATTTGATTGTGATTTGCCTTTTAAAAGACAACTTTTTAATTTTATTTCTTTATTTGGCAGAGAGAGCACAAGCAGGGGGAACAGCAGGCAGGCAGAGGGAGAGGGAGAAGCAGGCTCCCTGCTGAGCAGGGAGTCCAATGTGGGACTTGATCGTAGGACCCTGAGATCATAACTCGAGCCAAAAGCAGATGCTTAACGGACTGAACCACCCAGGCGCCCTAAAAGACAACTTTCTTGGATAATTCTTAAATTAACTGACAATTCTAGGCAGTGTTTATACTTTTTTAAAACAATCTCTAGAAATTTCTTATTCTCTTTAATCCATTCATGAATTTAAGTGTTGGAGGCCTCTCATTCGGACAGTTCTTTTTTTTTTTTTTAAGATTTTATTTGTTTATTTGACAGAGAGAGAGATCAGATCACAAGTAGACAGAGAGGCAGACAGAGAGAGAGGAGGAAGCAGGCTCCCCACTGAGCAGGGAGCCCGATGCGGGCCTTGATCCCAGGACCCTGAGATCATGACCTGAGCTGAAGGCAGAGGCTTTAACCCACTGAGCCACCCAGGCGCCCTGGACAGTTCTTGAAAGCCAGGGAATTGGATCTTCCTAGGAGTAGAGAAAGTCAGTAAGGTTTAATATTTCTTTTAAAATTACTTATTTTTAGAAATAGTACCTTTAGGATTGTCTTCATTCTGTGGATTTTATTATGAAGTCCCCCTTCCCCTATTTTCTGGTACAAAGTTCTAAATTTCTAATTTTTTAAAAACGATTTTATTTATTTATTTTGAGAGAGAGAGAGAGCACACACAAATGGGGGGTAGGGGCAGACAGAGAGGGAGAAGGAGACTCCATGCTGAGTAGGGAAACCGATGCAGGGCTCAATCCCAGGATCGTGAGATCATGACTGAGCCAAAGGCAGATGCTTGACCAACTGAGCCACCCAGGTATCCCCCAAATTTCTAATTTTTAAAAAATTGTAGAGGTGCCCTGGATGGCTATGTCAGTTGAGCATCGAACTCTTGGTTTCCACTCAGGTTGGAATCTCAGGGTCATGGGATGGAGCCCTGCATCTGGCTCTGTACTCAGCAGTGTGGAGTCTGCTTGGGATTTTCCCTCTCCTTCCTCTGCCCCTCCCCACCGCTTACACACACACTCACTCTGAAATAAATAAAATCTTTTTTTTTTTAAAGAATCTTTTTTTTTTAAAGATTTTATTTATTTATTTTACAGAGGGAGACACAGCAAGGGAGAACTTCACAAGCAGGGCCAATGGGAGAGTGAGAAGAAGGTTCCCCGCTGAGCAGGGAGCACGATGCAGGGCTTGATCCCAGGGTCCTGGGATCATTACCTGAGCCAAAGGCAGCCGCTTTAACTAACTGAGCCACCCAGGTGCCCAATAAATAAAATGTTTTTTTTTATAATGGTAAGATGACTTGATTGCCATAATTTGGTGAATCTCAGAATACTCAGTTTGTGCTACAAATAGGGAATTTGCCAAAAATAATTATCTATGTCTATGCTTTTCCTCCTAAAAAGGCTCTGAAGTGCCCTAAAAGACAGTAAAAACTACCCCCCAAATACTCCTGAATAAAACCAGAAAACAAAATCCCAATAAGTAGAAATTATAAACTTGAAATAAAGTTCCAAAAAGTGTATTGAGTCAGTATAGAAGGAATGCTGAACAAAGAAGTTTGTACCTCCAGAAATAAATTTATTTTGGGGGTGCCTGAGAGGCTCAGTTGGTTAAGCAAGTGTCTGCCTTCAGCTCAGGTCATGATCCCAGGATGCTGGGATAGAGCCCTACGTCTGGCTCCCTGCTCAGCGAGGAGTCTGCTTCTTCCTCTGCTCCTCCCCCTGGTTGTGCTCTCTCTTGCTCTGTTTTCTCACTCAATAAATAATATCTTTAAAAATAAATGCATTTTTTAATAAAAAGAACTAACTTAATTGTTAATTTGGTGATACTGAGGAGATGATTTATGTCCTGTTTATCTCATGCTCATTGCTTTAGACCTGCTCTTGGCAGAAGTAGGGCTTACACTTATTGGGTTGGTAAATATATGAGAGCTGCTCATTACAAAGTGTAGACTTAATGGTAGGGAGAGTATTTAAGCAATTTAAGAGAAGGCTATTAAAATATATAAATAACGGGCGCCTGAGTGGCTCAGTCGTTAAGCGTCTGCTCAGGTTATGATCCCAGGGTCCTGGGATGGGGCCCCACGTCAGGCTCCCCTGCTCAGCGGGGAGCCTGCTTCTCCCTCTCTCCCACTTCCCCTGCTTGTGTTCCCTCTCTCGCTGTGTCTTTCTCTGTCAAATAAATAAATAAAATCTTTTATATATATATATATATATATATATAAAGTGTACTATTTTTCTTCATTCTGAAATTCACGTGTGTTGAGTGCTATTGCTGTTATGGCACTATAAAGTAATATTTTAATTACATATGATTATTCTACATCATGACTCATCTGACACACATTCTGGCTATTAGTGTATTATTGAAAGTATAGTTTATTATTGTGGATTTTTAGTTCTAGTCCATCTTTGTTTTCATCTGTTGCATCTTTAAATCTAGCTGATCAGCTTACATGACCTTAAAGATCAGGAAAGAATGTATGGATGAGTCATTATAAATTTATCACCACCACTAGGAAAAGAAGTCAGAATGGAAGTCCTCCCAGTATTGGTTCAGAATATCCACTTTCTGTAATTTTTCATTAATGTTGCTTACTTGCCTCCTCGACACAAAATTTCCAATCAGAAAGGCATGTGGGTGGTTTAGTTGGTTGAGGGTCCAACTCTTGGTTTCCACTCAGGTCATGATCTCACGGTTGTGGGATCAAGCCCCGGATTGGGCTCTGTACTCAGTGTGGAGTCTGCTTCACATTCTCTCTCCCTCTCCCTCACTGTCTCTCAAATAAATAAATCTTTTTTAAAAAGTTTTCAATCAGAACAGTTTTTGTTGTATTTTTTAAGCATGTTGTATTTTTAAGTGCTATGTATTATTTTTGTTTAAAATGAATATGCACGTGAATCCTTGTTTTATTAGAAGTCATAAATAGAAGTACAACCATAATAAACTTACAGTAGGAGCAATAAGTAGCAATACAGAAACATTACACTTAGTGAAGGACTTTTTGCAGGGCAGAGTTTAGCTGTGAATTCGTATGGATTGGCTCTAGTTTATTCCTACATATGAGAATCTGCCTAACTTTATATGACTAGTTGGGAATCCACCTGCAGGTAACTCAGAGACTTTGAGTGAAAGTGAAGATAAAGGTGGTTGACACCATCAAGTTGCCATAGTAAAATGATGCATCTTAGTGAAATATCCTAAAATACTATATATGTGTAGATAGCTTTTACTCTTTGTTTTGTTTTGTTTTGTTTTTTAGATTTTATTTATTTATTTGACAGAAAGAGAGGGGCAGTGAGAGGGGGAGCGGAAGAGGGAGAAGCAGGCTTCCTGCCGAGCAGGGAGCCTAATGTGGGGCTTGATTCCAGGACCCCAGGATCATGACCTGAGCTGAAGGCAGATGCTTAACAACTGAGCCACCCAGGCGCCGCTACTATTTTCAGTTTAACGTTTTACAGGGCTTTATGATTTTAATTTCCTAGAAGGCAGGAATTGTGCCCATGTAAATTTTAACATATAGCCTGTCCAAGTTTATAGTAATTGACAATTTAATGCTTCCAATGAAGAAAGACAAGAGTTATGTTTTAGGAAGTAGAGCTCCTTCCCTTTTTCTTTTCTTTCTTTTTTTTTTAAGATTTTATTTATTCATTTGACACAGAGAGATTACAAGTAGGCAGAGAGGCAGGCAGAGAGAGAGGAGAGAGGAGGAAGCAGGCTCCCCGCTGAGCAGAGAGCCCGATGTGGGCCTCGATCCCAGGACCCTGGGATCATGACCTGAGCCGAAGGCAGCGGCTTTAACCCACTGAGCCACCCAGGCGCCCATCCTTCCCTTTTTCATTGAGTTTTGTGGCTCTCCTATGTTTCCTTACTCTGATGTCAAAGTGCCCATAATATGCAGCATGGTCCCTGGGATGTAGAATGTTGTAAATAAATGCTTGAGTCATTCTCGAATTGCCTTTTTTCCTTAGTATTACCTCAAAGTTCGTATTAAAATACAGCATGCATCACAGACTCCTGCTGCATGTACTAACTACTCTTCAGTATGGAACATATTTTTCTCCGCATCGATGGATCTTAGGAACTTCCTTGGAGTAACTGGGACAGTATTAGATCATTTTTCACATCCTGTCTTATAATTGGATTAAATTAATTGGAAATTATTTGTATTTTGTAGACTGCTGAACAAGAAACTAAAGGCCTTCCAAGTAAGAAAGGAATTGTACAGTCTATTGTTGGTCAAGGCTACCATCGTAAAATAGTTTTGGCATCACAGTCCATACAGAATACTGTATATAAGTAAGTATTTTGCAAAGAGAAAGTACAGATATTTAATATTGTTTCACATGTTATTTATGTATAAAAATATGCTAAAGACTTATCACTTCATAGGAGGAACCACTTTGTAACTAGATTTTATTGCTGCTTCAACAAATAGATCCCCATATATAGGTTCACAGCGAATATTATCTGATACAGGGTTTCAGTTTATTACATCTGTGCTGAAACTGTTGATGGCCTAAGAGACCCTGGTCTATTCAGTACCATTATTCAAAATGTCCAGAAGAGGGCATCTTGATGTTTCCTTTTTATATAATTTATCATTGATGCTTTTTATTCAGGTATTTTCTCATAGTCCCTAAAGCTAATTCTTAGTATTTAGAGAGCAAAGTACTAATACATAAAGTAACCAAAGCATTATAAAGCTGTCGCATGTAAACCTTCAATAACTTTTAAATATGAACATCTTTATCTTGTATAAAGATTCCAATTTGGAGTTGCTATTATTTCTAAAGTAGTAGGCTTTGTAAAAAATTTTGCTGTATTTTTTCTTTTCCAAAAAATAAAATTGTTCCACTACCATTTAAAAGTTCTCCCAAAGTTTTAAAGTAGTAACTGGCACACAATATTTTGGTCTTAATTTATTTCAGCTATAATGCAGATTTTTCTTTTAAAGACTTAAGATAGAGGATCATCTTCCTACAGTTTCAAAATTATTACTACTTTTCACCCTTTTTTCCTAATAAAGCTTAGTTTGGTGTCTTGAACAACAAAGTTATATAAAAATCTCAAAAAATTATAAGACAAAACTTAGAAATAAAGTATTTTCAAAAGCAAGGATCAACCAAAATGAGGCTCAGATGAGAAAATCTACTCTTTCCAATTCTTACTGTATGTGCCCTGGCCCTCACTACAGTTTTCCTTGTCTATAACTCTTCTGTTACATGAGCAGCAACATTGCAGATGACCTTCAAGTTGGTTTCCATCCTTAGTCCCATTCCTAGAGATACAACTTATATAATGTGTGTACTTGCTATATATTATTCATACTTTTTAAAATTTTGTATGGAATATTTAGGATTTAGGTTCTTTTTAGGATTCTCTTATAACTGCTTTTTTTCAAATTTTTACCTGTCGGCAAATTTTCATTTATAATTATATTCATTTTATTACTGATAATAGAAAAAAATCTTATTTATTTTTAAGTTATTTACTTAGCTAATTTGCTTTTGTCTTTTTTAAGTGATGGACAGTCTTCAGCCATTCCTGTAGCCAGTATGGAGTTTGCAGCCATTTGTCTCAGAAATGCCTTGTTGCTGTTACCCGAAGAACAGCAAGATCCAAAGCAGGAAAATGGGTCTAAAAATAGTAATCAATTAGGTGGGAACATGGAGAGCAGTGAAAGCAGTGAAACTTGCAGGTATTCTAATCCCTTTGGCCCCCTTTGGTGAAACCCCTCAGGACTTCATTAGGAAGCCTCTTTGTCCTTTAGATGAATTCCTAAAATCTCAAGCCTGAATTTCCTAAATCCCCTGTTTTGAATAATAAGAAAGGAAAGTATGAATGTTAAGTATTTCTGGAAGAGAGAAATAATTTGAAGACTAAGTGAGGAGAGAACCTTAGAAAAGTGGAAAGAAACAGCTTTTCTTTGACAGGAGTAATTGTAAAGAAATCCTGTTGCATTCAGAGACAGCACTTTGTTTTTACAAAAAAAATTTTTTTTCTTAAATACTTAAATCCTAAAACTTCTCCTTTCTTCTTAACCTATGCTTTTTCTCTTAACATCCCATAAACCATTAACCTCCAGAATATCTCTATTAATTTCTAGTTTTTTAGTATAAGTTAAATATTAACCAGTCTCTAGAAGAGAGCTTCGGATAATAATAAAATACCATTATATATAAAGTTCTTTTACACATGGCACCTTTAAATTGAAGTCTTTCATCCAGTGTTTTTTCTTGATTTTGGTAGAAATACATGTATTAAAGAAAATTTGAAACAAAATTGTGGGGGTTTTTTGTTTTTTCCTCCATCAGGGGGTTATGTTGTACTATAGTTGATAAAAAGCAATCAGAAGACCAAGAAATGTGTGAAAATACAGCAGTGGTTGCCTTTATAGAGATATTGTTTACAATTGGTAATTTTTAAAAATCAGTATTGTGTACTAGAGGAAGGAAACTGAAATACATTATATCTTTAACACATTGGTGATACCAAGTTACTAAGCATTTTGCATTTGTTGTTTTTGGCTCTTGTATATGTTTGGCATAAAAAACTGCATGTAAGTGGGGATAGGGAAACAATTTTATATTTAATTATTTGCTTTTTGTAATTTAGAGTCTATCTTTATTTTAGCAGTAAAAGCCATGATGGAGATAAATTCATTCCAGCTCCACCTTCTTCTCCATTGAGAAAACAGGAATTAGAAAACTTAAAGTGAGTATCTAAACAAAATTAGTATAGCATCTATTGCACATTATTTTTAAGCTTCTTTATTTTGTTAATGTTAATATTATGAATTACATTGATGGAATGTCAAATGTTCAATCTTGTGATAAACTAGTCAGAATGTATTATCTTATTATTTATTATTATCTTATTATTCTGCTAGTCAGAACGTATTATCTTTTTTTATTAATTGTTGGATTCAATTTATTAATATTTTGCTAAGAATATTTGCTTCTTGGGTGCCTGGCTGGCTCAGTTGGTGGAGCATGCAACTCTTGATCTTGGGGTTGTGAGTTTGAGCCCCATGTTGGATGTAGAGATTACTTAAAAATAAAATCTTCAAAGGAAAAAAGCCATCTTTTATATTTAGCCACATAATTACCACTTTGGGCTGATTCTGGTTTCCATAAGATACCATTTTTCTTCATTCCGAGGCTATTCTTTCAACAGATCATAATTTTCCTAGGTTTTGTAAAACTGTTTAAATCTACAATTGTCTTTTTTTTTTTTTTAAGATTTTATTTATTTATTTGACACACAGAGAGAGAGATTACAAGTAGGCAGAGAGAGAGGGGGAAGCAGGCTCCCCTCAGAGCAGGGAGCCCGATGCAGGGCTCGATCCCATGACCCTGAGATCATGACCCGAGCTGAAGGCAGAGGCTTTAACCCACTGAGCCACCCAGGCGCCCTAACTGATGATTTTTATTTTCTTATTGGATATCTATTTTTTTCTAATTCTTTAAAAAGGGAGATATTTCATTAATGTTAGTGAAGCCCCTCCTTGCATGCCTAGTATTTTTGGAGGAAGATTGGCCAGAGTGATGTGTCCTTTCTCTCTCTTTTTTTTCCATTTAAATAAAGATGTGCCCTTTACTTTTTTTCTCTCTTTCTTTAAGATTTTTATTCATTTATTTCGAGAGAGAGGAGTGTGTGTGTGTGTGTGTGTGTGTGTGTAAGTGAGAGAGAGAAAGAGAGCGTGCGTGCAAGCAGGGGGAGGGTCAGAGGCTGAGGGAGAGAGAATCTCAAGCAGACTCCACACTGAGTGCAGAGCCTGACATAGGGCCCAGTCCCACGACCCCAAGATCATGACCTGAGCTGAAATCAAGAGTCATATGCTTAACAGAGACATCCAGATCCCCCCAAGATGTTCCCTTTTCTGATCACAGTCTGTCAGATCACTGTGTTTATGACAGGGTATTACTGTCCATGAGCACAGGCTCCACACACCATTCTCACCTAGACAACAGCCTTTTATTTCTTTATTTTATTCTGTTGAAGTATACCATAAATTCCCACTGTGCATTAATACCCTCTCTATCCTGGGTTTTATTATCAGGAGGAAGGAATTAATCCTCTAATTATATGGAAGATTAAATCTCAAGTTTAATTAGAAATGAGTTGGGTCATTTAAGATTTTGAAAGTCAGGGCGCCTGCATGGCTCAGTCAGTTAGGCATCTGCCTTTAGCTCAGGTCATGATCCCGGGGTCCTGAGATTGAGCCCCTATCGGGCTCCCTGCTCAGCAGAGAGCCTGCTTCTCCCTCTCCCTCTGCCTGCAGCTCCCCGTGCTTGTGTGCTTTCTCTCTTTCTCTTTGTCAAATAAATAAATAAAAATCTTAAAAAAAAAAAAAGAAAAGATTTTGAAAGTAGAGTTTTAGTTTTTTAAAACTTGACAAAGTTAATTAAATGTTTTCTTGGGGCTCAGTTCTGTTGAGCATCTGCCTTGGGCTCAGGTTATGATTCCGGGATTCTGGGGTTGAGCCCTGGGCCCGGCTCCCTGCTCGGTGGTGATCCTGCCTCTCCCTTTCCCCCATGCTCGTGCCCTGTCTTTGCTGTCTCTCTCAAAAAAAATAAAATCTGTAAAAAATAATAGTAAATGTTTTCTTCAGTAATCTTTAGTTATATTAAAATTTCTTGTATTCTCAGATAAGCCATAAGATAGCAAGGAAATAAAAGTACTGTAACAAATAACCAGTAAAGGGGCACCTCTGTTACTCAGTCAGTTAAGTGTCTGACTCTTGATTTCAGCTCAGGTCATGATCTTAGGGTCATGGGATTGAGCCTCATGTTGGGCTTTGTGCTCAGCGTGGAGGAGTCTGCTTCTCTCCATCTCCCTTCCCTCTCTCTCTCTCTCTCTCTCTCTCTCTCAAGTAAATAAATAAATCTTTAAAAAGAAACCCAAAAAAACCAAATGACCAGTGAAACAACAGCGATAACAAAATATATAGAAGAATGTTGCCACTGAGTAATTTTTAAAAAGCAGTCAAATTCCAATCAGATAACTAAAACTCACCATGCTAGATTTTGTCCTGAATGGAAATTTGTAAAAACAAAGAAAATTAAGTAAAACTAAACTGTACTTGGTATAAAGTGAGCTGGTGGGAAAGAGGTGGATTCTAATGCTCAGCCAGGACAGTGTTGTTGAAATGCTTTTATTTGCCAAAAAAATGGACTGTTTTCCCCCAGTATTCCTAATGTTTTCTAGAGATCTCTCTCTTTATGGAGCCACCCGCATTTTATATCTATCTAAGGGGTTCATCAATTTTTAATAGGTTATTGTGTGTGATAAAAATGTCAGTACAAAAAAAAAAAAGTCAGTACAGGGCGCCTGGGTGGCTCAATGGGTTGGGGCCTCTGCCTTCGGTTCAGGTCATGATCTCAGGGTCCTGGGATCGAGGCCCCTATCGAGCTGTCTGCTCAGCGGGGTGCCTGCTGCCCCGTCTCTCTCTGCCTGCCTCTCTGCCTACTTGTGATCTCTCTCTCTGTCAAATAAATAAAATCTTTTAAAAAAATTTAAAAATCTCAGTACAAAAAGTTACCTAGTGTAGGGGCGCCTGGCTGGCTCAGAAGAATGTGCAACTCTTGATCTCAGGGTCATGAAGTTTGAGCCCCATGTTAAGGTGTATAGATTACTTAAAAATAAAATCTTAAAATGAAAAAAGAAGTAGTATAAAGTAAAATTTGACCCATCCCAGTCCTCTTTTTCCAAGATCTTCCCTGAGGGCTGACCAGTGACAGATTTCTTGTATGTCCTTCCAGTAAGATTTCTCATTCCTGTGCCAGCATATGTATATATGTTATTTTTTATGCTAGCAATTGGATGCTGTCCCCATCTTGTTCCATACCCTATTTTTCCCATTTCACAATATATCTCTAGAGATTGCTCTGTATTGGTACAAAGGTCTGTTTCATTCTTTCTAAGAGATGCATAGAATTGCATTATATGGATATGACATACTTTATCATTCCTTTATATTTAGCTGTTTATAATGTTTCAATCTTTGATGTTACAAATACTGCAGCGAATATCATTGTACACAGTTTTTAAGGAGAATCGTTAATGAATAAGGTATTTTAAACAATTTTTAAATTTGATTTAATAGTTACGAATTTATTTGAGGGCGCCTGGGTGGCTCAGTGGGTTAAAGCTGCTGCCTTCGGCTCAGGTCATGATCCCAGGGTCCTGGGATCGAGGCCCGCATCGGGCTCTCTGCTCAGCGGGGAGCCTGCTTCCTCCTCTCTCTCTGCCTACTTGTAATCTCCCTCTCTGTGTCAAATGAATAAATAAAATCTTTAAAAAAAAAAATTAAAAAAAAAAACAAATGTATTTGAGTACTAATCTTAGGGCAGCTTTATGCAATTTAACAAGTATACTGTTCTCTAATGGTTGAACAGCAGCAGAGTTGTGTAAATTCATTTTGCCTTCTGAAAGTGGCATTAAAGAGAAGGTGGTATGTGCAGCGTGGCTTACTTCCTCTCTGAATTTTGTACCCTTCATGGCACAACTCTTTGCTTTCCGTGTTCCTTAGTAGGAGGATTGATGATTTTCAGAGAAAATAAAATTACTTCCCTATTTTCATGAAACAGGGCAATGGGTCTCCATAGGGAATTCCATCATCATAAAGTGAGGTAAAGATGGGTTTGCTGGTATATATTAACCTTTTTTCTTAAGGAGCAGATGGGAGAAAGGAAATGGAACAAGATGGAAGGAGCCTTAGGGTAGATTTATAAAAAGAACTGCTATGCAAGTCAGTAGTAATGGTAATGTGGAGACAAATGGTGCAGGGAAGGAGTCCTAAAAGATTTGTGTCGTAATTTTCAAAGCTATAAAAGCTCATAATGCAGTTGGGCGTGTTAAAGGGCAGTTCTGTGGCAGGAGCCAGCTGTCTTCTATAGAAGGAAGGAGACTGAGTACATTGGTTTTCTGTTAAGATCATGGAATTCTTAGAGATTTCATCTGTTTCTGACCTGAATTCTTTTATGTGATTGGGAATGTGTGTGACTAGTGTATAGTTTAGTTTTTATGGACTATTATATTTGACCCCTTGTGCCCAATAATACCCAAGACACCAATGTAAAACCTCATTTCCTATTTCCAGCATAACTAATATGCAGTAAATTATTATGAGTGTTCTACTGGCCACTTCTTATGGTATGGGTTCACAGCCTCTTGAATACTTTCTTTTTTTTTTTTAATTTGTATATAAATGAACATGGGTTCCAAAAAATATTCATTCTACCCAAGTTTCAAGTATGTTTTTGAAGACAGATGACACCTGAAACAATTGTGAGATTCTATATTAGAATTTAGATTTCAGAATAATATTCTCACAGTTAAAACAGAAATTTGCCCCACATCAGGAAATGTCTCAGATATCAACTAAGCAGTTTAATTGTGAGGCTCAGATGAACAGATGAACACTGTTACAGGACTGTTCAGTTCCTGAATCACTCAGAGCTCTGCAGAGCCATCAGTTTCATGCAATTAGGAAAGCACACGCATACGCACATGCACACATTCTACAGCCTAAGATAAATGCTGTGACGTAAGATTTTCAAAATAAAAGGTGTTATATACACAAGATAAATGAAAACTTGTCCATACAATAAATCATAGCAGCTTTACTCATGATATAGAAAAACTAGAAATAGTCCGTGTAACCATTAATAAGAGAATTGATAACTAAATTATAACTGCTGTATACACTGGAATACTATTCAGCTATAAAAAGCAACAAATTATTGATACACACGTCACTATGAATGAATCTCAAAACATTTTGTGTTTCATTAAGGTACCTACTCTATGATTCCATTTATGCCATTTATATGACAGGCAAAACTATACAAAACTAATTTATGTTGATAGAAATCAGAACAGTGTTGGGAGGAATTGACTAGAAGAATCTGTGGTGACAGAAATGTTCTGTATCTTAATTGGGCTTGTGGTTACATGTGTATATTCAAGCTCATCAAACTGTACGCTTGAAGTGATGCATTTTAGTATATATAAATTACATGTCATTAAAATTGTAAGATATTGGAGGATCTGGGTGGCTCAGTCAGTAGAGCATGTGAGTCTTGATCTCGGGGTTGTGAGTTTGAGCCCCATGTTGGGTGTAGGGATCATTAAAATTTTTTAAAAACCCAGGAGAGGGGCACCTGGGTAGCTGAGTGGTTAAGCCTCTGCCTTCGGCTCAGGTCATGATCTCAAGGTCCTGGGGTCGAGCCCCGAATCAGGCTCTCTGCTCAGCAGGGAGCCTGCATCCCCCTCTCTCTCTGCCTGCTTCTTTGCCTACCTCTCTGCCTACTTGTGATCTCTCTCTGTCAAATAAATAAATAAAATCTTTAAAAAGTAATTAATTAATCAATATAATTCTAAATATATTCTTTTGAGGAGTGCCTGGGTCAGTCAGTCGGTTAAGCATCTGTCTTTGGCTCAGGTCATATTTCAGGGTTCTGGGATTGAGCCCCACATCGGGCTCTCTGCTCAGCAGGAGTCCACTTCTCCCTCTGTGCTCTCTCCCTCTCTCTCTCAAATAAAAAAAATACAATAAAAATATATTCTTTTGGGAAATATAATTTAACCACTAATGATTGATACATGGTCAGTTTCCTTTATATATCACTTAGGAGGTAGCAGGATGTGGAAAATTTCGTTTTCTTAACAACAACAAATGTTTGTATTTAGCATGTATTCCGTAGACCCTAACGTTGCAGAATCCCGTACCAGACCCACTTACCAGGTCACTACTAAGCACATGAAAGGGGCACTGTTTTAAGTGTATGGTACAACAAGGGATTTCAAAACTCACTACCAAAAACGATGTAAAATGTATCAGTTATATTTTGTATTGATGATATGTTGAAATGATATAGTGGATTATTTTAATTACATTAAAACTAGGGGCGCCTGGGTGGCTCAGTCCTTAAGCATCTGCCTTTGGCTCAGATCATGATCCCAAGTCCTGGGTTCGAGCCATGCGTGGGGCTCCCTGCTCTCCCTTTTCCACTCCCCCTGCTTGTGTTCCCTCTCTCACTGTGTCACTCTCTGTCAGATAAATAAAGTTTTTAAAAAATAAATAAAGGGGCACGTGGGTGGCTCAGTGGGTTAAAGCCTCTGCCTTCAGCTCAGGTCATGATCTCAGAGTCCTGGGATCAAGCCCCGCATCAGGCTCCCTGCTCAGCAGGGAGCCTGCCTCCTCCTCTCTCTCTGCCTACTTGTAATCTCATTCTCTCTGTCAAATAAATAAATAAATCTTTAAAAAATAATACTAAATAAAAATAAAAAATAAATATGTTAAAACTAAATAATTTCACCTATTTTCTTCTACTTAATATTGTTTACTAGAAAATTTTAAATTATGGCTCCAATTATATTTGTATTGGACAGTACTGCTCTGAGTTTTTTGTTTTGTATATTTGAAGGGTGCCTGGGTGGCTCAGTCAGTTAAGTGCCTGCCTTCGGCTAAAGTCATGATCCTGGGGTCCTGGGCTTGAGCCCCACATTGGGCTTCCTGCTCAGCAAGGAGCCTGCCTCTCCTACTCCCCCTGCTTGTGCTCGCTCTCTCTCCCTCTCTCTCTCAAATAAATGAATAAAATCTTTAAAAAAATAATTTATTTGAGAGAGTGGACACTCATGTGTGAATGGGGGGAGGGGCAGTCTTCAAGCAGACTCCCTGCCGAGTGCAAAGCCCAGTGTCAGGCAGGATCTCCTTATCCATGAGATCATGTCTTGACCTGAGACCAAACCAAGAGTCAGACACTTAACCACTTAAGGGACTGAGCCACCCAGTAGCCCCTGCTCTGAGTTTTTAGAACTTTACAGAAGTGTTTGTATTTGATGATATGTGGTTTCTACAAATGTGTAATATTGTTTTTAAGCCAGTTTTCTCACATGCTGTGTATTTTTTTTCTTTAAGATTTTATTTATTGGGCACCTGGGTGGCTCAGTGGGTTAAAGCCTCTGCCTTCGGCTCAGGTCATGATCTCAGGGTCCTGGGATCGAGGCCCGCATCGGGCTCTCTGATCGACAGGGAGCCTGCTTCCTCCTCTCTCTGCCTGCCTCTCTGCCTACTTGTGATCTCTCTCTGTCAAACAAATAAATAAAATCTTTTTAAAAAATTTTTTTTAAAGATTTTATTTATTTGTTTGACAGAGAGCGAGAGAGGGAACACAGGCAGGGGAAGTGGGGGAGGGAGAAGGAGGCTTCCTGCTGAGCAGGGAGCCTGATGTGGGGCTGGATGCTGGGACTCCAAGATCACAACCTGAACCAAAGGTAGAGGCTTAACGACTGAGCCACCCAGGTGCCCTCACGTGCCATGTATTTTAGCTGAATATCTTTTAAGAAAATCTTTTTTCTTTAAAAGGCCTAATTTCCAAATGAATCTCAGAGTGTGTGGGGCACTTGGGTGGCTCAGTCTGTTAAGTGTCTGCCTTCGGCTCAGGTCTTGATCCTGGGGTTCTGGGATCAAGGCCCACACTGGCCTTTCCGCTCAGTGGGTATCCTGCTTCTCCTTCTCTCTCTGCCTGCCACTCTGCCTGTTTGTGCTCTCTCTATCAAATGAATAAAATCTTTAAAAAAAAAAAAAAAAAAAAACGTAGACACTGGGAGTATGGTTAAGCGCTTGCCTTCAGCTCAGTTCATGATCCCAGGGTCCTGGGATTGAGTCCTGTGTCAGGCTCCCTGCCCAGCGGTGGATTCTGCTTCTCCCTTACCCTCTGCCCCTCCCCCTGTTCACATGCCCACACTATGGCTATCATTCCCTCACTCTCTTAAACAAATAAATAAAATCTTTTTAAAAAAAGACTGTAGACACTTGTGCAGGATTGATACTTTGGCCATCTGCTTTGATTTAAATAGTAATGTTGCCACATGCATTTGAGAGATAATTTTCTTATACAACAATTATAAGGGTATACTTTTAAGATCTTATTTAACAAAAAAAATTTATTGACTTCTACTGATACCTTAAGTTTTTAAAACACTTATTGAGATACAAATCACAAATGATGCAATTTACCCATTTAAAATTTACAATCCATGGTGCGCCTGAGTGGCTCAGTGGGTTAAAGCCTCTGCCTTCAGCTCAGGTCATGATCTCAGGGTTCTGGGATCAAGCCCTGCATTGGACTCTCTGCTTAGCAGGGAGCCTGCTTCCTCCTCTCTCTCTGCCTGCCTCTCTTCCTACTTGTAATCTCTCTCTGTCAAAAAAAAAAATTTTTTTTTAAGATTTTATTTCTTCATTTGAGAATGAGGGAGGAAACACAAGTAGAAGGAGTGGGAGAGGGAGAAGCAGGCTTAGTGCTGAGCAGGGAGCCTGATGCGGCACTCCATCCCAGGACCCTGTGATCATGACCTGAGTCCAAGGCAGACACTTAACAAATGAGCCACCCAGGTGCCTGAAGAATTTTTTTTTAAGTAATCTCTGTACCCAATCTGGGGCTTTAACTTAAAACCCTGAGATCAAGAGTCACATGTTCTACTGACTGAGCCAGCTAGGTGCCCCTTGATTATTTTTGTCTTTATACTATTATGAATAATGCTGCTGTATACATTTGTGTACAAATGTTTGTGCAGGCATATATTTTTATATTTCTCTGGTATATACCTAGAAGTAGAATTGCTGGGTCATATAGTCTGTTTTGTTTTGTTTTGTTTTGTTTTTTTTAAGATTATTTATTTATTTGACAGAGAGAGAGAGGTCATAAGTAGGCAGAAGAGTCAGAGGAAGAGAGGGAAGCAGGCTCCTGCTGAGCAGAGAGCCCTATGTGGGGCTCTGATGGCTGTACTATTTTATAATCCCACCAGCAGTGTATGAGTATTCCAGTTTGTCATTGCCCATTTTTTTGATTACGCACTGTGGTAGGTGTGAAGTGGTATCTCTGGTGGCTTTGATTTACATTTCCCTGAAGATTAATGATGTTGAGCTTCTTTTCATGTGCTTATTGGGCATTTGTATATCTTCTTTGGAGATATGTTTATTCAGATCCTCTGCATATTTTTTAATTGGGTTATATTACCCTTTTACTCTTGAGTCATAAGAGTTCTTTATACATTCTAGGCGTAAGACCTTTATCAGATAGATACATGATTTATAAATATTTTTTTCCCATTCTATGGTTTATCTTCTCACTTTTTTGACAGTAGCCTTTGAATCACAGAAGTTTTTCATTTTAACTGAGGTTAAATAAAATTGAAGGAAAAGTTTTTCATTTTGATGAAGTTCAACTTACCTATTTTTTCTTTTAAGTTTTTTTGTTTTTTGTTTGTTCGTTTTGACACAGAGAGAGATCAGATCACAAGTATGTGGCAGAGAGGCAGGCAGAGAGAGAGGAGGAAGCAGGCTCCCTGCTGAGCAGGGAGCCCCATGCGGGGCTTGATCCCAGGACCCTGAGATCTTGATCTGAGCCAAATGCAGAGGCTTTAACCCACTGAGCCACCCAGGCGCCCTCTTTTATGTTTTTTTATAAGATTTATTTATTTTAGAGAGTGTGAATGAGGGGGCAGAGGGAAAGGGAGAGAACTTCTCAAGCAGACTCCCCAACTGAGCACACAGCCTGACATGGGTTCTATCCCAGGACCCTGAGATCATGACCTGAGCCGAAATCAAGAGCCAGACACCCATCTGACTCAGCCACCTGGGCGCCCCTTATTTTTTTTTCTTTTATTGTCCTTGCTTTTTGTGTCGTATGTAAGAATCCTTTGCCAAATTCAAGGTCTTTAAGGGTTTAACTCCTGTGTTTTCTTCTAAGAGTCTTATAGTTTTACCTGTTACATGTAGGACTTTTATCTGTTTTTCAGTTAATTTATATATATGATATAAAGTAAGGGCTCAACCTAATTCTTTCGCATACTAGTACTTATTAAAAGGAAAGAAATAAGTTCATAGGCTTAGTCACATAGTAAACATTTCATTTTTGCACAGTGTTTTAAGAACCAGCTTAGGTATATACTGATTTTTACATGTTGCATATTATAGGACACCTTTGTTATTCATTCTGAGATTGTGATATTAGCTGAACTTTTAATTTGTGAAACTAAAATGGAGCTGCTCTAGAACTTGGAAAAAAGTGTAACAGAACTAGAAAAGGGTAGGAAATAATTTGGGGGCCCACATGGGAAATGTCTATATGAAAAATTAACATCACAGCATACAGA
Organism: Ailurus styani; assembly: GCA_002007465.1. Taxonomy (NCBI): domain Eukaryota; kingdom Metazoa; phylum Chordata; class Mammalia; order Carnivora; family Ailuridae; genus Ailurus; species Ailurus styani. The sequence continues at coordinate 808,353 of LNAC01000497.1, read as the reverse complement.
ATAAAAATTAAATTTCAATTTGTCTTTTTTTTTTAAATAAGAGGCTCAAAATGGATAAAAGGAAGTGTTCAGATCAAATTTAATTAAACCCAGTTAAGTTATTCTTTTTTTTTTTTTTTTTTTAAGATTATTTGACAGAGAGCACAAGTAGGCAGAGTGGCAGGCTCTCTGCCAAGCAGGGAGCCCAATGCGGGGCTCGATCCCAGGATCCTGGGATCATGACCTGAGCCAAAGGCAGAGGCTTTAACCCACTGAGCCACCCAGGTGCCCGAAGTTAAGTTATTCTAAAGAATAAATTATAAAACTTTAGTTAATTTAGAATTTGATGTAACACTGAATGATTTCCCATTCAGTTAAAGGGGACCTGCCATGACCCAGTGTTTATGAGAGAAGATAAATCAAACAAATCGTTGATGACATAAATATTATACGCAGGTCTAGTGTAGTTAAAGAATCCAGTTTCTTTTGGTTTTGGCCTAGTGGTTATATTGTAGCTCATGAGACATACCTAAAACAGAATTATGGCTAACAATCTTTTTGAATGTCCTGTTGCTCTTACAACTGAGTGGGGTCCTGCTGAAGTGTATCCATCTATAATCAATTCTACTGAAGAACTAAGCTGCATGTCTGACATTTCCTTCGTGTCATCATGAGTGTTCATATTGGCAGGGTTCATGTAATTCTTCAGTGGTCTGCCATTCTTTGGAAGCCCATATGGCCACTGCCGACATTGGACAAATCCTTTAACCCCTATAGGTCTTACTTTTCTGTCAAATAAGTGAATTGGGTTGGATGATCTTCAGGTCCCGTCTGTATATATGCTCTTGTCTGTGACTTTATGAATTTTACTTGCTGCCTAGGCTAGGACTGGGTCCTTTGAGATGCTAGATTTGGTTGAAAAAACTTTTTTCAGCTTCTTTGTGTTGGGCTTCTGTTTGTTTTGGTTGTGGGGTATGTTTGTCAGTATGCTTCTTTTTGTATACAACTGTTACTAGAAAATCAGAATGTTTGCAAAACACATGAAGTGAAAAACTTTTTTTTTTAATTTTATTTTTATTCTTTGCCCAAGGGGTACAGGTCTGTGAATCATCAGGCTTACATCTTTCACAGCACTCACCAAAGCACAAACCCTCCCCAATGTCCATAACCCATCCACCCTATCCCTACCCTCCCACCCCCCAGTAACCCTCAGTTTGTTTTGTGAGAT
>LNAC01000497.1:779116-806795 GCA_002007465.1 Ailurus styani | reverse complement strand
AGGGAGAGAGACAGGGAGAGGAGGAAGCAGGCTCCCTGCTGAGCAGAGAGCCCGATGCGGGCCTCGATCCCAGAACGCTGAGATCATGACCTGAGCCGAAAGCAGAGGCTTTAACCCACTGAGCCACCCAGGCGCCCGTGAAAAACTTTTAAATTTTCTTAAGATTTTAAAGTTGAGGGGTGCCTGGGTGGCTCAGTTGTTGGGCATCTGCCTTGGGCTCAGGTCATGGTCCTGGGATCAAGCCCAGCATCGAGCTCCCTGCTCAGCAGGGAGCCTGTTTCTCCCTCTCCCACTCCCCCTGCGTGTGTTCATTTTCTCGCTGTGTGTCTCTCTGTCAAATAAATAAATAAAATCTTTAAAAAAAAAAGTTTTGAAAGTTGACAAGTTTAACATTTTGAAAATTAGTGTATATAATGGACATAACTTGAAAGATTTTTTTTTTTTAAGCAGGCTCCATGGCCACTATAGGGCTCAGACTCAACCCTGAGATCAAGAGTTGAGAGCTCTACCAACTGAGCCAGTCAGGTGCCTGATTTTTTTTTTTTTTGAAATTATATAATCTAGTACCATATTCAGCTTGGAAGAAATTATTATTGTTTTAAGATTTTATTTATTCATTTGAAAGAGAGACAGAGAAAAGCAGGCTCCCTGCCTAGCCTCCCATGGTGGGGCTCAATCCCAGGACCCTGGGACCATGACATGAGCCGAAGGCAGATGCCCAACCCACTGAGCCACCCAGGCACCTCCCCTGGAAGAAATTCTTTATTGGATTTTTGGGTCAGTTTTTCAAACATGTTTGCTATAAGATTGCTTTATAAATTTATTTTCCTTTGACACATTGTGACTGATTAGATTTACTCCCATTTTAGCCTCTTTTAATAAGGGTTAAACTATTTCAGACATTTGGTTTAGAGTCCTTTAACTCACAGAATATGTGGCTTGACAGATTTTAATGCCCAGTCTTATATGCCTTGCTGTAATTCGATGCTTTAAAGAAAGTCCCTACCCCCATTTGTTTCCTTTCTTTTTGCTTTTTTGTTCTTTCCTTTCCAAGATTCGGCATTCTGTGGGCCTAGAGCAAGCTCCACCCACATGTAGAGGAGAGAGTGTGGGGTTGTGTCTGATCTTCCATGGTAGGGGGTGGGTAGGGTGGTGGGAAGCTAGTGTGTCTCTTCCCTTGAGGTATATAGTTCTTCCAGTCTGATGAACTGTCAGATCTACTGTGTGGTTGGTAAAGCAGATTGGACAGTGACTCGAGGAAATAGTGGGGTGTGGGGTGGGGGGGTCCAGTATTTAAGTAACAACTCTCAAAAGTAAAGTGATTTCTCCAGGAGCTTAGTAGATAGAGCTATATGTGTTTCTGGTGTTACCACTCTGTAGGAATCAGGCAGAGTGGAGTATTGTTTCCCAGAGGAAAAGGAGGATGAGTGAGGATGATGAGAGGTTGGGGTAGATTGTGAGGCATTAAGGGAAGAGGGGCCATAAATGTTAGTTTTAGTTTTGTGCAATGAAACTTGCTTAATCCTGACAGCTTTTGATCAGAATGCCAGCCACAGAGTTCCTCATTGACATATTTAAATATTTTTGAAAAGAAAGATTATTATTAGACTCTTCCACCCTGTTGTGATTTGATAGGATACCTTCAGGGAAAGAGGTAAAAGTTGAGGGAACCAGATTTTTACCTGGTACGTAACTGCCGTTTGGACTTCCTGGGCAGCGGAAACCTGTTGCCATCTTACTTGACTGATTTCTGGACCCAAAGTGGGCTTGACAGTGGGCTGGAGCAGTAATAGCCCCCTACTGTCAGGAGAAGCCAGAGCAGGCTTTTCCCAGCAAGCCTGCTAAGGTGTGGCTGTCCTAGACGCTAGGCCCTAGAGCATGCAGGATGACTGTCCTGTCTGTGAGAGCTGGGAAGGAGGTAGCTTCTTCAGTGAGGCAGCCTGCCTCACAAGTGGAGGTCTGGGTACCTGGAGCAGTAAGTCAAAAAACATTGAATGCTGTGGCTGTTAAATACCTACTGCGCAGATGCTGAGGAATTGGTCTAGTGTTAGTGTAGGAAACAAAAGATAGTGGGCTTTTGCTTTTATGGAGCTTATGTTTTGCCCTGACCTTTGGCCATGTCACAGATGAAGATGGATATTAAACTTTGTGATTTTCATTCATATAGACCCTGAGCTGATGGTTTTCTTGGGCCTCTGGAGACCTAGGCCTTAAAAGTCCTTTTCTTTTTTCTTTTCTTTTTTTTTCTTTTTTCTTTTCTTTTTTTTTTTTTAATTTGACAGAGAGATCACAAGTAGGCTGAGAGGCAGGCAGAAGAGAGGAGGAAGTAGGCTCCCCGCCAAGCAGGGAGCTCGATGCGGGCCTCGATCCCAGGACCCTGAAATCATGACCTGAGCTGAAGGCAGAGGCTTTAACCCACTGAGCCACCCAGGCGCCCTAAAAGTCCTTTTCTTCATAAGCAATACATATCTGGCTGATGAATGAGTGTTCATTGCCATTTTAAAATAGTACAAATAAGCCAAAAGTGGTAATTAAGTCTCCCTAATCTCACGACACAGAGCTAAGCACTGAGGAGCTCCTGCACAGGGGAGATAACTAGCCAATGCCTCCCTTCTTTGGGCCCTTGCTTCTTCTAGGGGACTACTTTGCCTTTAGTGGGATAATTTTCCAAGGTTCCAACAACCAGGACTCATCCAGTGAAGAGGAAACAGCAAACTACTTCTGGATATGCCCAGCTGTGCTTTTAGAAAGGCCATTTCTAGTCAAGAATTTCAGATTATTAGAAAACTGCAGGGCTATGGCGGTTGCATTCTTCCTCAGACTGAAATTACAACCCGAATGCACTTAATGATACACATATGTACTGTAATTTGTAAACATAACTCAAAACCCTGTATCTGAGTTGGGTCATTTGCGGTTGGCCGTTCAGACCTCATTTCTATTTGACAGGGGTTTATTTTAAGATTGCTTTTTGGAGCGGTTGTTTAACATTCAAGTGATCTATTAGTGTCAAGTCTTTAGCTAGACCTGTTTTAAATGAGCTGCCCGTTAAGTAGAAAACCAAACAGAAATTTAGCTTTCCAACGCAACTTAGCAAAGTCAGTGTAACTTAAATTTTTTATCTTCACATGTATTTATTCAGCCTGATTTCTTTCTTAAATATTCATTTAGGGTAACAGTACGTGTATGAATGAAATTCTTTTAGCTACTCTTGATACTGTTGCTCAGCAAGAACTATAGACTTAATAAGTTCAGAGAAGAACACTTTACAGTAAGCTAAATGGATTTTTTAGTGAGTTAATTGTGTTTCTTAGTGAAATGAGTTTGAAAGAATAGTATCTGCTTCTGGAACTTTATTTCTAGGATGTTAATGTTCTGTGGGAATTAAATTTTCACTAGGCCATTAACTACATTATGTTTTTACAGGCTCAATATTGTAACTCCTTTTGGTTATTTTTTTGGAGATGGGGGTCAGTTGGATGGAAGCTAAAGATGGTTTGGGTAGATAGGCACAGCTGAAGCACAGAGGTGCTTCAGATGGTAGTTTTATACATCATCCTAATTCTTACCAATAAATACTGTTTTGACTTCCTCTCGTCTTTCCTGGTGTCCAGATTGTCACAGATATACTTAGGGGGTTCTTCCCTATTTAATAACAAATACAACCATTGTCAATTTTGTAACTCAGGTTTTCAGCTCTTCCCTTTTGTGTTCCAGATGCTCCATACTTGCCTGTAGTGCTTACGTGGCTCTTGCTCTGGGTGATAACCTTATGGCTTTGAATCATGCAGATAAACTTCTTCAGCAGCCCAAGCTGTCAGGATCTCTTAAGTAAGTGTGACTTCCACCCCTCTGTCCCAGGGTCATTTTGTTTGGAGGTTTTCAGTTAGTTTGTGGTACGTATTGCTGATCTTCACCCCCCCCCTCTGTGGGATATATTATCTAGCCAAAGCAACTGATTGAAACATGAATTTGGTAATTCTTTTCCCTTACTGTACCTCAAGAATTAAGGGAAGTAGCATTTGCTGCACTGAGTATCAGGAGGCAGGAACTTTGCACTGTCTAGTGGCCACTGCTAGGCCTGACTGGAGCATATTTTCACATACAGAGTCCCCAAAAGAAGATGAATCCTCAGGAAGATGACCCACAAAAAAAGGAGTTTAGTCAGCAGGATAAATCTGCTTCAAGGAATGCAATTTATTTATTTTTTTTTTTAAAGATTTTATTTATTTATTTCACAGCGGGAGAGAGATCACAAGGAGGCAGAGAGGCAGGCAGAGAGAGAGGGGGAAGCAGGCTCCCTGCTGAGCAGAGAGCCCGATGCGGGCCTCGAATCCAGGACCCTGAGATCATGACCTGAACCGAAGGCAGAGGCTTTATTTATTTAAAAAAAAAGATTTTATTTATTTATTTCACAGAGGGAGAGAGATCACAAGGAAGCAGAGAGGCAGGCAGAGAGAGAGAGAGGAGGAAGCAGGCTCCCCGCCGAGCAGGGAGCCCGATGCGGGCCTCGATCCCAGGACCCTGAGATCATGACCTGAGCCGAAAGCAGAGGCTTTAACCCACTGAGCCACCCAGGCGCCCGGAATGCAATTTAAATAGAATTCTGACTACATGAGTTTTATTCAAACTCTTCAGATGCCTCTTCAGTATTAGTGTCATTGTTATTATAAAACTTGCTAAAGCACCTCTTTCCTTTTATGGAATTTGAGTGAGAATAGCATTTTTTGAATCTTTGTATGATGCCATGCTAGAAATTTTATTCAAAGCCACAAATACTCTGCTTATTATTAGGACATTTGTTTTTTCATTCATCCTGTGGGGTATATACCTATAATCTCCAAAATATAATTACTTTTGCCTTTTAGTGGTCTTTGTTTATAATGTACAGTGCTTAGAATTGGGAGATCTTACTCTGAGGAATAATTCTGTTGACGTTTATTTTTGTCTTTAAGAAAGCATATTACTTTATACAAGCATCTAAATTTAACATTGATTAAGATTGTTTCAGGCCAGTGTTTCCCAAAGATACACTGTGTCTCCAAAAAAGAGAGAGAGAGCATCCAGTAACATAAGAGACTTTGCCTCAATCAAATATAAGAAAGCTCCTGCTCTTCTCCAAGAAAGCCTGGAGGGATCCCAAGTTCCAGTTCAAGGCAGCGGGGGTGCCTCTGAGGGCCACCCAACTCGAAGTAGCAGCCTGGAGCAGGTGCCACTGCTGCCAAACTCGGCACTCAGGAAGTGGTGCGCACAGCCATGATTAGAGCAGTGTTCGGTTTGTTTTTCTTTTTAACAGAAATGAAACACAAATCTTCACTGCTTTTTCAAATCCTTTGGTTGATATTGTGGTCACTGTTCTCAAATCCGAAGTAGATTCTTGGCATTTGTTGGAGGGTTTTTAAGTTTCAATTTTCAAGGGATTGACCAAGCCGTGTCTGGCCATTTCTTTAATTCTCTTGAGTTCTTTTTTTTTTTTTTTTTTTTTTAAAGATTTTATTTATTTATTTGACACAGAGAGAGAGATATCACAAGTAGGCAGAGAGGCAGGCAGAGAGACAAGGAGAGGAGGAAGCAGGCTCCCTGCTGAGCAGAGAGCCCGATGCGGGCCTCGATCCCAGGACGCTGAGATCATGACCTGAGCCGAAAGCAGAGGCTTTAACCCACTGAGCCACCCAGGCGCCCTCTTGAGTTCTTTTTTAAGTCTCTTAACTATTCTTTCCTAAGCATGGGTTTCTTTTTTTTTTTTTTTTTAATATTTTATTTATTTATTTGACACAGAGAGAGAGATTACAAGTAGGCAGAGAGGCAGGCAGAGAGAGAGGGGGGAAGCAGACTCCCTGCTGAGCAGAGAGCCCGATGCAGGCCTCGATCCCAGGACGCTGAGATCATGACCTGAGCTGAAAGCAGAGGCTTCAACCCACTGAGCCACCCAGGCGCCCAAGCATTGGTTTCTTAATCAATAACAAGGCCACTGTCTGTCTTCCCAGTAAAGACGAGCAGGTGTTTCTGCATTTGGCAGCTCACATACCACAGCAGCTTTACCCCACAGCTTTCTGTACACCTGGTAAAAGATTTCTTGTCTTTGGGTGTCATGAAGGCATTTCATTTGGCTAAAAAAGGGAAATGTTTTTTAAGTAAATTCACAGAAGACGATTTGAAGTAGTTCTTTGAATTTATGTGTTTGTTTTTTGTAATGATTACTGGCTTGTGGATACTACTTAAATGAAATTTTTTTTTCTTATTTCAAAATATAATTGAAGTTAGTTTTTTAAAACTTGTCATTTCTGTTAGGTATTTGGTAGAGAAACAAAATAAAAGGTCATTGCAGTCCCTGGTAGTTAGAAGAAATTGCTTAATAAAGAAGTAAGAACTCTTTAAGTGGTTGATATGTATAAATATTTAAAAAGGTTATATTGAAAAGAGCCTAAAATGTGGGACTCGAGATCATGGGGACAGATTTGGTTGGGGCAGGCTAACTAGAGTAGATGAGACCTAGCCGACCATTTAAAAGGAGGAGTAGAGAGGTGCCTGCCTGGCTCAGTTGATAGAGCATGCAATTGTTAATGTCGGTTTTGTGATTTCAGGCCATACGTAGGGTGTAGAGATTACTTGAAAATAAAATTTTAAAAATAAATAAATAAAAGGAGGAGTAGATATTGGCTTGTGGAGATGAGGCCAGGCTTGCCCAAGAAAGCCAGGCCATGGGGGAACAGTGGGTGTGCCCCACGCCCAGGACACTGGTAGGAGCAAAGCAATTTTTGAGGGGGTGGGAATATTGACTGGATATAAAAAAGTGGGACCAGTTGATAGAAGTTTTGTTTTCAGGTAGGAAAAGTCATTAAGATTTTCAGCAAGGGTGTAATATATCCAATCCTGTTTTAATTTTGAAAAATCAATCAGGTGATCAAAAAGAAAAATGGCTTGTAAGTAACAGACTGGAAGAAGCAGGCTCTGATAAGCCAGGAGGATACGTCTGTGTCCTGAAGCATCAGTGGGCATAAAATAGATGATTTGAAAAGCAGAAAACTGGGCGCCTGGGTGGCTCAGTGGGTTAAAGCCTCTGCCTTCGGCTCAGGTCATGATCTCAGGGTCCTGGGATCGAGGCCTGCATCGGGTTCTCTGCTCAGCAGGGAGCCTGCTTCCTCCTCTCTCTGCCTGCCTCTATGCCTACTTGTAATCTCTCTCTGTCAAATAAATAAATAAAATCTTAAAAAAAAAAAAAGAAAAGAAAAGCAGAAAACTTTGGGGTAGAAAGTAAAGTTGATCTAACCCAAATCTGGTCTCAGTCCCATTTAGCACTCTTAGGTCTTTTGACTATTCCAGCAGCAGAGACTGGAGGATTCATCCTTGGACCTGTCTCTTATTTTAGAACTTTACTCACTTCTTATGTTAATGTTATTTTCTGCATAAACAGAATAGTAAATTTGCCAATTCTGAACTTTTTTCTTAATTGATATGTGTCATTTATTCCAGCTTAGCTAATATAAAAATCATTGTATGTTTTAAGAGACTTTAATATAAAGAGATAAGATTTAAGGGACCTTGAACCATTTGTGAACTTCTTTTTCAATTCAAAGATTTGAAACATTTGAAACTTGTATACACCAAATCTTGTTATACATTGGGTGTTTTGTGATGACCTGCTTCTCAGTTTGGAATTTGTTCTTTTCATCTTAGGTTTTTGGGCCATTTATATGCTGCAGAAGCCCTTATCTCTCTGGACAGAATATCTGATGCCATTACTCACTTGAACCCAGAGAATGTCACTGATGTTTCCTTAGGGATTTCTTCAAATGAGCAGGACCAAGGTTAGTGAGGACACATTTGATCAGAACTGGACATCATTTCCACTGCCTTCTTGGATGTGTGGAAATTTAAAGGGAAAGTTTTAGGTTGGCTCTCTACATGTTTGGCTCTATATATTTTGTAGTAATTGTGTGCTGAATAGACCTAAGAGTTGATTATCACATGATCTAAATGCTCACATTAGGGGGCAGCCTGGCCGGCTCAGTCAGAAGGGCATGCAACTCTGATCTCAGGGTATGAGTTCAAGCACCACGTTGGGTGTAGAGATTACTTACCAAAGAAAAAAGAAAGAAAGAAAAGAAAGACTTTTTTTTAACTTTTTTTTTTCTTTTTTTAAGATTTTGATTATTCGAGAAAGAGACAGCAAGAGAGAGAGAACTCGAGCCAGGTTGAGGGGCAGAGGGAGAAGCAGCCTCACTGTTGAGCAGGGAGGGTGATGGGACCCAATCCCTGGACCTGGGATCATGACCTGAACTGAAGGCAGACACCAACTGACTGAGCCACCCAGGTGCCCCAAGAAATACTATTTATTTATTTATTTATTTTTTTTTTTTTTTTAAAGATTTTATTTATTTATTTGACACAGAGAGGGAGATTACAAGTTACTAGGCAGAGAGGCAGGCAGAGAGACAGGAAGAGGAGGAAGCAGGCTCCCTGCTGAGCAGAGAGCCCGATGTGGGCCTCGATCCCAGGACGCTGAGATCATGACCTGAGCCGAAAGCAGAGGCTTTAACCCACTGAGCCACCCAGGCGCCCAAGAAATACTATTTAAAGAAATAAATAGATTCTCACCTTTGACAGGCTGATAGTAGAAAAGTTTATTTTGATTCTTATACTGTATTTCTCTCCTTAAAGGGATTCTGCAGTCCAGGGGAAAGTGGAAATAAGCATTCAAAAGTCAGTTTTAACTCATGCCTAAGTTTTAAGAAAGTGAGACGGGCATTTACCTTATTTGGGAGTATTATGCAGGAATGGGGTGGTGGTGGGTGGTACCTTCTGGTGTCCTCTAATAGAACCTCCACAATATGAAAAGTAAACACTGTAACATAACAGATTGCATTGATACTAGATTTTTCACTTCATAAACAAAATTAGGTTTCTAGAAAATATACTCTGCTGTCCTTCCCCCTCAGGTTTATTTTCATGTTTTGTAGGATCAGACAAAGGTGAAAATGAAGCAATGGAATCCTGTGAGTAAGAAGTTTTGTAAATACTTAAAGTAGCCTGGCTTGCATCCCAAAGATGTAGACTCAAGCCTTCTGTGTCCTTCATTCATTTGTCAGCCCAAGAAGTAGTGCTGTGCTTTAGTCTGAGCAGTTGCTGGGGTGGTGGATTGGGTTGCCCCTTGACCTTGACCCAGCCTCTTTACCAGGGTCCACATTCTTTTTCCCCAGCTGGAAAGCGGGCCCCTCAGTGCTACCCTAGTTCGGTCACCTCTGCCAGGACCGTGATGTTGTTTAATCTTGGCAGCGCTTACTGCCTGAGGAGTGAATACGACAAAGCCCGAAAGTGTCTCCACCAGGTGAGGCTGGAGGTAGTGGGGCCAAACCCTCTTGTAAAGCAAGGGTTTGGAGTTTCTGGGTTTCATTATTTTGTTTGAGGCTCTGGTCAATTTGTTAAAACTTGTCCAAGCTTAAAAATATTCTTACAAGGTAAAACAACTGATCAGCTATTACAAATGAACTCAGGCACTTAATGGAAGGTTTTTCCCAATGGTTTTAATAATTAAAATTTCAGAAGATTGGAAACCATCTAAATGAGGGATTACTTAAATAATGGTGCATCTGTACAGCTGAACACAATGTAGCTGTAAACTCTTTACGTGCTAAAATGATAAGATATCCAAGACCTACTAAGTGAAAGACCAAGATTTAAAACAGTTGCTTTATAATTGTGTCTGTGCATATGAGAACTCTGAAAGGACATACTAGAAACCACCAACATTGGTTATGGGGCAGCAGGGATAAGTACTGTGTGGCTGGAGCACTAAAACGGTTCAGAAGAAAGCTGGTGCCAAAGAAATTCCACATACACTGAAGGAAATTACCCGCAACATATAACTAAAATATGCCTCTGAATTCTACAGCTGAAATGATGTATCATCAGTAGGTCTCAGGGAAGATTCTGATTGAGCCTCTCTAGGTTTCTTGCCTATCCCTGGACCAGTTATGGGTATGGACCCTTACCTGCAGTAGGGGACCAGGTGACCAGGTATTACCAGTAGCAGCTCCAGAGGCTATATCACAGACTCGGAAAGATATATTAATCCAGCAAGCATATGAGCACTTACTTCTTGGTAAGCCATGGGAATGAGATAGTAAAAATAGGTAGGCATGATGCAACCCTGCCTATGAAGGGATTTGCAAGGTCAGAGGGTATGCAGAATTTTAAGACCTGTAATATGGAAAGTTGTAATATGTGCCAAACGGTATAATCACCAGTAGCACAGGAGAGAGCCCACATCCCTGTATGCTTGTCAGAGTAGCTGAAATTGAAATTAAACCTATTCTCTTTTTTTTTTTTTTTTAAAGATTTTATTTATTCATTTGACACAGAGAGAGAGATTACAAGTAGGCAGAGAGGCAGGCAGAGAGAGAGGAGAGAGGAGGAAGCAGGCTCCCTGCCGAGCAGAGAGCCCGACGCGGGCCTCGATCCCAGGACCCTGGGATCATGACCTGAGCCGAAGGCAGTGGCTTTAACCCACTGAGCCACCCAGGCGCCCAAAATTAAACCTATTCTCAAGAGACATGATGACATCTGGAAATGTTGTTCCTATGAAGACCACCTTGTTGTGTAGAGCCGTGAAGAATCTTACCATGTGGAGAATAATCACTAGTGATATTTAGTTAACTTAGTGGCATCTGGTCGGCATTTCTTTTTCTTTTTTTTTTTTTTTTTAAGATTTTATTTATTTATTTGACACAGAGAGAGAGAGAGATCACAAGTAGGCAGAGAGGCAGGCAGAGAGAGAGGAGGAAGCAGGCTCTCTGCTGAGCAGAGAGTCCGATGAGGGCCTCGATCCCAGGACCCTGAAATTATGACCTGAGCCAAAGGCAGAGGCTTTAACCCACTGAGCCACCCAGGCACCCCTGGTCGGCACATCTGATCCAAAATCAATGTTAAGTGACGGACTATCCAGGGAAACATGTTTGCTGTTATCTCGCAGTTGAGTTATACCAGTTGATTGGGAAGGAGTTGACTTCAGCAAATAGGACTTTTGATCTAATGTTGGGTATACATGGTCTAGCTCAGGTTTTCATACAGCAGGTGGCCATGGTGGCTGCCACAATGGGAGAGTCAGATGGGCTCAGGCCAGACTCAGGGTCTGAAGGGGGTTTTGTTTTGGTCCCTTGGTTTTTAGGTTAATCCAGTAGCTGGATCTTTGTTAATTGGGAGGCCTGCCCTACCTGGGAGGGCAAGACAGTGATGTGAAGAGTTGGAAAGGGCTCCATGGAGAGGTTTCCGAGGTTACCTGCCCACCACTAGCCATTCTGAACAGCCAGTAAGCAGAGCACCATCAAGTCTCATAAAGTTGCTTTTGCGAATTCCTGTATTTTAGAGAAAGCTGCAGACCATGGTCAGCACAAAGAACAATAAGTGACTTGTGTTAACCAGCCACTTGGAGGCAAATTGGAGATTTTAATACCCACAAAATGCTGTAAAGATGATCTTGCCTGTATGAAGCTTGGCCTAGAAGTATAAAAATCTCATTTTCTGAACTGAGTCATTATACCTCTTTGATGTGGTGAGAGGAATAAAAGCCTCCCTGGTTCATTCATGAAGAACTTAGGGTATGCCCTGGACACGAGAGTCCCTGCTCGTCCAAGATCTCTTCTGAGGCTGCCAGGAACTGACCTTGTGCAAGCTTCTGGTCCCCCATACATCTCCCATCTGCACAGCTTGGCCTACAAGGCCTTTATCCCCATTTTCTGCTTACCCAATATCCACCCTGCAAGGACTGAGGCAGGTGCCTCTTGCCCTGAAGCTCTCCATTCAAAAGAAACATTTTTCTCTCATCATATTCACAGTACATTCACTGTCTTCTCTCCCTAGCATTTGGGTAAATTTGTTTGGATTGTTGTTAGTTGTTTGCACACCCGTTTATTATCAGGATGAGTCCCTGTCTTACCCACACACTCACCTCTGGTCAATAAATGTTTATATAAGTACACTTTCTGATAAGATGAAGGGAAGAAGCAAAGCAGCCTGGAAGCCAGAGCACCTGAAACTGGATGGGGGAATACAAATTGATAGTAAGGTGTGAGGAAAAGGCTGCTGCCCAAAGAAGCCCAGACCGAGGGAATTAACCTGTGATCTTAGCAAGGTTGACCAGAGCAGGCCAGGCGTCTTTCTCAGGACTAGGTCAGAGAGGAACTGCTAGCTGGAAAAGTGACTCTCAGATCCAGGAAAGAACAGCATATTGCTTCAACAGTTAAATTATTTTATTTGACAAAATTGTACTGTTTCAGTCCTTAAAAATGGGGACATTTTTTCTATATGGTACATTTTTTTCTGCATTACCAACTTTTTAAATTTGAATTCTTACTGCTAACATTGAGAACTTGGGACCTGCAATACTGAGTTGTTACTTAGGAGAACAAATGGACGTGCAGATCTAAATGTAAGTGCAGCTGTGTCTGTGGCAAAGAGCCACCAACAGATCGGGACCAATGACTGGCGTGCAGAATCAGAAGTATCTGGTCACCCTTCTCAAAACCAAATAGAGCCAAGACATGGAAGAAGAACCCCAAGTAGGTGAAAACAAGAGGGAAGAAAAGCTTTCCCCTATTAAGAACTCATTATGGACTAGGTAAGGGAAAATAGTGAATCCTTTAACAGAAAATTACATGTCTGCTTTAATCAGTAGGGATGAGATCATAGGTAGCTGAGGGGCATCAGAACAGAATGATAGTGGTTGCTAGAGGTCATGTGGGAATGAGCTTGGGGAAGTTTGCTAACTTGTCATTGGTAGGCTTCCTCCCCACCCTTAGCATTAACTGGAGTTTGTGTCTTAAGTGGTTGGTTTTTCACGGGTACCTTTTTTGTTTTGAGCAAAGGCGGCTTCAATGATCCATCCTAAAGAGGTGCCCCCTGAAGCCATCTTACTGGCAGTCTACCTTGAACTGCAAAATGGTAAGTCTTCTCTCCAGTTAGGACTGTATCCTTTCAGAGATAGCTGGCTCAGTTGGAGGAGCAAGCAACTCTTGATCTTGGGGTTGTGAGTTTGAGACCCACACTGGATGTAGAGATTACTTAAATAGAAGTTTAAAAAAAAAAAAAAAAAAGACTGTATCCCTTCCAAGAGCCCAGGGTTTTGGGTGTCTGATTTATCTCCTCAAATTTGAAACTTTGCCTTCCTTGAAGATATTTACCCATCAAGTTCTTCTAGAAAAAAAACATAGCTGGGGTGTTTTTGGTATCTTACAAATTCGGCTTCTTGTGACTTAACCGTATTTCCTTTTATCTGCGAAAATGCAGGAAAGTGAGGGCGCCTGGGTGGCTCAGTTGGTTAAGCGACTGCCTTCGGCTCATGATCCTGGAGTCCCGGCATCGAGCCCTGCATTGGGCTCCCTGCTCAGCGGAGAGTCTGCTTCTCCCTCTCCCTCTGCCTGCCGCTTTGCCTACTTGTGCTCTTTATCTCTCTGTCAGATAAATAAATAAAATATTTTTTAAAATAATGCAGGAAAGCGTAAGTTCTGACAATTATAATTAATCCCTACTAATTAACCTTTCTCTTAGGCAGCATTGAGAACATGAGTCAGAATGCCAGTTGCTAAGAGTTATATACTGTAGTATTTTGAACATAGATGTCATTAACGAGTTTTATAGTAAAACAGTTTTTTTTTTAAAGATTTTATTTATTTGACAGATATTCAGTGAGAGAGAGAACACAAGCAGGGGGAGTGGGAGAGGGAGAAACAGGCTTCCTGCTAAGCAGGGAGCCCGATGTGGGGCTTGATCCCAAGACTCTGGGATCATGACCCGAACCGAAGGCAGACACTTAACAACTGAGCCACCCAGGGGCCCCAGTAAACCAGTTCTTGCTGACAGTTATCCAAACCTAAACCCAGGTCATACCTCTGGGGCACATACAACCTTTAAGGATGTGGCTTCTGAGAAAAAAAAAAAACAAAAAACTGTGGGCCCTGTGTAACAGCATGAAATAGAGAAGAGACATGAATGGAAGAAATTAAACAGAAACATTAAGAGTTCTAAGTCATGCCTCCTTTAGATCATGGGAATCCTTACATGGTTCCCTCTTTTGGTAGCTTGTTTATGGCATTAAGTGCTTGGTACCCAGCTGACCTTGGCCTCCTGAATGATGTGAATAGGGTTAGTGCATTGGTCCTAGTGCCCTTCTTCCATGCAGTCTACCTGGAGACAAGTTCGAAAGCTGGGTTATACCTTAGAAAAACCTTAGGGGTTTTAAAATCCTTTTGCCAGGTCACACCCTCAGTCTCTTAAATCAGAATTTCTGGGGATGGGATGGAGGCATAATGCGGCTCCAGTGTATAGCAAAGGTTGCAGACCACTGCTCTCCCAGACTGTCTTTTACTTCTTTTGCATGATGCTGATGGCTTGCTTTGTACATGGTGGTATTGTTTATGCTTTTTTTAATGGGAAGTGTTTTTATAGGTAATACCCAGCTGGCCTTACAGATCATCAAAAGGAATCAGCTGCTCCCCGCAGTGAAAACCCTGTCTGAGATGAGAAAGAAGCCAGTGTTCCAGCCTGTCCACCCGATCCAGCCCATCCAAATGCCAGCTTTCACTGCACAGAGAAAGTGACATTTTTGCTCTTGGAAAACTGTTACTTGAGACCCAGGGGAGTATTTATGGGCCTTTTTAGTTGTATCACAGCAAAATGAATAAAAGCAAATGGTGAAAGGTGCTAGTTTTGAAGACACAATTATGAAATTCTAATCCCTGGCTTTTTGGGATTGTTTTGTTTTTGCCAGAAGCTTACTTAAAATTAAGGAAAATTAAAATTTTCATCTGTTTTTCTTTAATCTTACATTTTGAGCCATTATGTGATGTATCCATGTGATAGGCAATTAAAACATGGTCTTTAGAACAGCCTTGTATAATACATTTTGTCTTTCTCGCAACTGTTGGACAGCTTTAGCCTCTGATGTTAAAGTTTTAAAACCTGAGACCTGTCAGCAGTAGATGAATAGCCAATCCAGAAGCTAGTCTGGGGGCAGAGAGGAAAGGAAGTTAATATATTTTCTGCCTAGTTATGACTAAAAGGACCAGAAAATGTATAATAGAACCCATAGGGCCAATAACATTGGCTTAAGAAGAGATGACTGGTCTGATAGGAATCACTTGCTTCAAGATTACAAATGAAGACAAACCAGGTTCAGGGCACTGGTCATGCTCATCCTCCTGTACCCCAAGGCAGAGGCACCGGTTCTAGAGTCTTGTTAGCAAGGAGCTCAAGGTTCAATGCTAACCCCTTTGCAGATGTAAACAAAAATTTAAAATTGCTTCTTTCCCAGGCGTCTAGCTGACTCAGTTGATAGAACACATCACAGTTGTGACTTCGAGCCCCACGTTGGGTGTACAGATTAATTAAAGAATTTAAAAAAAAAAAAAGCTTCTTTCAAAGAGACAGATACATGATGTGGGATTAACATGGGCAAAATTTTTTTTTTTTAAAGATTTTATTTATTCATTTGACACAGTGAGAGAGATTACAAGTAGGCAGAGAGGCAGGCAGAGAGAGAGGAGAGAGGAGGAAGCAGGCTCCCTGCCGAACAGAGAGCCCGATGTGGGCCTCGATCCCAGGACCCTGGGATCATGACCTGAGCCGAAGGCAGCGGCTTTAACCCACTGAGCCACCCAGGCGCCCTAACATGGGCAAAATTTGTCCATAGCATTGATACATTAACTTTAGGGGGGAAAAGCCCTAATACAGACTTTCTTTAGAAAAATTGGGTCAGGGCACCTGGCTAGCTCAGTTGGAAGAGCATGCAACTCTTGATCTCAGGGTTTTGAGATCAAGCCCCCACCTCGTGTACAGATTTCAAAAAAAAAAAAAAAAATTTTTTTTTTTAATTTTATGTATTTGAGAGATAGGGAGAGAGCATGAGTTGGATGGAGGGACAGTGGGAGAGGGAGCAGCAGACTCCCTGGTGAGCAGGGATCCCCACACAGGGCCCAGTCCCATGACCCTGGGATCATGACCCAAGCCAAAGGCAGACATTTAACCAACTGAACCATCCTGGTACCCCCAAAAATAAAATTTTTAGAAAAAAAAAGAGGGGCACCTGGTTCACTTGGTTAGGTGTCCGACTCTTGATTTCAGCTCAAGTCATGATCTCAAGGTCATGTCGGGCCCCATGTTCAGCAGGAGTCTGATTGAGGTTCTTTCTCTCTCAAATTTTATTTCATTCTTTTTAAGATTTTATTTCTTTATTTGATATAGAGAGAGATATCACAAGTAGGCAGAGAGGCAGGCAGAGACAGAGGAGGAAGCAGGCTTCCCCTGAGCAGAGATCCCAATGCGGAGCTCCATCCCAGGATCCTAAGATCATGACCTGAGCTGAAGGCAGAGGCTCTAACCCACTGAGCCCCAGGCACCCTTTTATTTCATTTTTTTTAAAGGATTTTATTTATTGGGGAGAGACCATGGGACGGGAGGACAAGGGAGAGGGAGAAGCAGGCTCCCTGCTTTCCCAATGCAGGGCTTGATCCCAGGACCCCAGGATCATGACCTGACCTGAAGGCAGACGCTTAACCAACTGAGCCACCCAGGCACCTCTAAATAAATCTTTAAGAAAGAAAAATTGGTGGCCTCCTGGTTGAGATCATGTTTGGTAGGTTCATCAAAGCTTGCTATTTAGGAGTGTCCCTTGCTGTCTACATCTCTTTAGTTCCCTAGTTTGGAGACTACGTTCAGATAGGGAAGTATAACACACCTGCTAACTGCTGACTCTGAATGCTTCCTCAGTTGCACGCCTGGAGAGGGAAATGTTTGATAACAAAGCATATAATTTACCCAAAACTTGATCTTACTGTGTTGCTGAAATCACTTTAGGTAGGGACATCTACTAGAACATGCTATCTGTGATGTAACAGAAATTGCACATAAAGGACTCAGAGAAGGGGTGAGTTTCTTTTTCCATTTTTTAAAGATTTTATTTATTGATTTGACAGAGAATAAAAGTAGGGGGAGCAGCAAGCAGAGGGAGAGAGAGAAGCAGGCTCCTCACTGAGTGGGGAGTTTGATTCGGGGCTCCATCCCAGGACCCTGGGATCATGACCTGAGCAGACAGANTTTTTTTTTTTTTTTTTTTTTTTTTTTAAGATTTTATTTATTTATTTGACAGACAAAGCACAAGTAGGGAGAGCAGGCAGAGGGAGAGTCGAAGCTGACTCCCCACCGACCGGGGAGCCCAGTGTGGGACTGGATCCCAGGCCCTGAGATCATGACCCAAGTCGAAGGCAGACACAACCAACTGAGCCACCCAGGCACCCTCTTTTTCCAATTAAACATGGGATGGGTCAGCACATAGGGATTCTGTTGTTCTTTTAAGAGCCACACTGCTGGGCGCCTGGGTGGCTCACTGGGTTAAAGCCTCTGCCTTCAGCTCAGGTCATGATCTCAGGGTCCTGGGATCGAGGCCCGCATTGGGCTCTCTGCTCAGTGGGGAGCCTGCTTCCTCCTCTCTCTCTCTCTCTCTGCCTGCCTCTGTGCCTACCTGTGATCTAATCTCTCTCTGTGTCAAATAAATAAAATCTTTAAATTAAAAAAAAAAAAAAGAGCCACACTGCTCTTAAAATTTGTCTTTACAGGGCACCTGGGTGGCTCAGTGGGTTAAAGCCTCTGCTTTCGGCTCAGGTCATGGTCTCAGGGTCCTGGGATCAAGGCCCGCATCAGGCTCCCTGCTCAGCGGGGAGCCTGCTTCCCCCCTCCTCTCTCTGCCTGCCTCTCTGTCTCCTTGTGATCTCTCTCCCTCTGTGAAATAAATAAATAAAATCTTTAAAAAAAAAAAAATTTGTCTTTACAGAGTAAATTCTTTCCAGGTAGATACTAAAAACAGTGGCCTAGCTTCCATGGGTCTCTCAGAACTGTTTCTAGATGAGAGGAGGACCCTTAAGCTTCACTGGTATTGGTCCAAGTCTGTACCCTCTGCTTTCCCAAGTCCTAGACAAGCAGCAGCACCGTGGGACCCACTCATGTGCTGCAGCACGGTAGCAGAATTGCTTGGCCTGGACATTTTTTGGAGAATGAGTCTGTAGACCTCATAAATTGGTTTGGACCCCACAGGGTCTTGGTAGTGTAAAGTGGGAAAAGGCATTGTACTTGAGGACATCTTTGGAGAAATCTCAAGAAATGAAAACTTTCCTTGCTTGCTGGTTGGTTTATGGGAAAGTAGGAATAGCTATGAGGCAGATCAGGCCTCATGTTGCCGTGTTACATAAGAATACACTTGGGGCACCTGGGTGGCACAGTCAGTTAAGCATCTGACTCTTGGTGTCAGCTCAGGCTGTGATCTCAGGGTCATGGGATCGAGCCCCACATTGGGCTCCACACAGAGTCTGCTTGGGACTCTCTCCCCCAACTCCCTTTTCTGCCCCACCCCCACCCCCACTGACTGGCATGCTTTCTCCCAAATAAATCTTTTTAAAAAAATACATTTGGCTGCTAGTTGTAAACAATGGGTACATGATATCAAGGAAGATTGTTTTTCTCTTACTTAAGAGGGGGGTACACAGGCAGCTCCTGGCCTTGGTTCTCGTGCTTAGTGATACCCTTAGGGACTCCGCTCCCATTTTCCATGTTACTGTCCTTAGCATTTGGGCTTTTGTCCCCAGTCACAAAATGTTCCAGCATTACATCTGCACTGAAGGCAAGAAGAGGGTAAAGGCAGCCTCATAGGAGACTGTCAGGAACACTTTTCCCAGAAACTCCCAGCTTCACCTTACTTTGTCAAGTCAGGTAGCCATCCAGAGCTTCAGGGAAGGCTGGAAAAGGAGTCACTAACAGTGTCAACTGCAGTTGTTAGGACAGCCCTGGACATCTTAAGGGGAGCCCAGGTAAGTGTTTTCCCAACCTACAGACTTCCCGTGACTGTTCATACTAGTTTGTATCAGCCAGGAAGCCGCCTTTCCACCTATTCCTGCCCCAATTTGTTAATGTCACATTTGTTAAGTGAGATAATCCTAAAGTGCTAAAAGATTTTATTTTATTTTTTAAGATTTTATTTATTTATTTGACACACAGAGAGAGAGATTACAAGTAGGCAGAGAGGCAGGCAGAGAGACAGGGAGAGGAGGAAGCAGGCTCCCTGCTGAGCAGAGAGCCCGATGCGGGCCTCGATCCCAGAACGCTGAGATCATGACCTGAGCTGAAAGCAGAGGCTTTAACCCACTGAGCCACCCAGGCGCCCAGTGCTAAAAGATTTTAAATGCTACTTTCCTGAAATTTTTCCCAGGTGTCCCCATTTCTTCCCCCTTGAAGAAAGGTCTCTCTTGATACCTTTTTTTTTTTTAATGTTTTATTATTAGAGAGTGCAAACACGAGTGGGGAAGGGGCAGAGGGAGAGGGACAAGCACTCCGACTGAGCGTGGAACCAGATGTGCGGGCTCTTTCCCAGGACCCTGAGATCCTGACCTGAGTTCAAGTCAGATGCTTAACCAACTGAGCCACCCAGGTACCCCAGATAAATACCTTTTTTTCTATGGTATATGGTTTTCTGTAAACAGGTGTGGGTGTTGTAGGCATCAACCTTAAATCTTACTTGTTGGGGGGGGTCTCTGTGTATATTTTTTAAACATATTTTACTTTTAAACATATTTCCACCACTCACACTCCACTGTCTGATAGTTAGCTGGAGCTCTACCCCTTACTTAACCCAAGTGAGCAAGCCAATGACTTGATCTCTTGAGGTTTTTAACCAATTTGCAAAATGAGAGTGCCTTTCCTCAGGACCCAATGTGAGGATTAAATCGAGGTGATGATGGGGCACCTGGGTGGCTCAGTTGTTAAGCGTCTGCTTTCTGGTGCTTTTGGCTCTGGTCATGATCCCATGGTCAGGGGATCAAGGCCCAAAATAGGCTCCCTGCTCAATGGAAGCCTGCTTCTCCCTCTTCCACTCCCCCTGCTTGTGTTTTCCTCTCTCACTGTCTCTCTCTCTGTCAAATGAATAAATAAAATCTTAAAAAATAAAAAATAAAACTTGTTTTTTTTGTTTTTTTTAAAGATTTTATTTATTCATTTGACACAGAGAGAGAGATTACAAGTAGGCAGAGAGGCAGGCAGAGAGAGAGGAGAGAGGAGGAAGCAGGCTCCCTGCCGAGCAGAGAGCCCGACGCGGGCCTCGATCCCAGGACCCTGGGATCACGATCTGAGCAGAAGGCAGCGGCTTTAACCCACTGAGCCACCCAGGCACCCCAAAAATAAAACTTGTTGAATGCAAAGTGCACCTGGTGGGCATTCAATACCAGTGAGTTCATATGCCTTTCCTGTTGCCTACTCCCTGCTCAGCCCAGGCATCCTTCACACTTCCTTCCCCTGACTCCCCTTTTTGGAAGCCTTTTGGAGAAAAGTGACTAATGACTTCATGGAGCCAAAGCGAGACACTGACTGGCTTCAAATCTTGGTTCTCTCACATACTGGGACAAGTTTGATCTGGAACAAGTTTTGCTTCTTTGTGCCTCAGCTTTTTCATCTGTAAAATGGGGATACTAATAGTACCTCCTCACTGGGCTGGAATGAGGTTTAAGGGCCTGACCCTTGTCATTTCTGGAAGTGCCTTGAGCTCCCAAGTGGGAGCTCCATGATTTTCACTGTGCGATATATAGGATATCAAAGCAGAAACTGTTTCCTGCTTTATTCAGGAAACGTTATACATTATTACATTATTGAGGTAGCTCTGCAGGTGGCTGGTAGGAGCAGGACGGCTCTTTAGGTAAACTATCTTCACTTTGGATATGTCCAATGTTTTTTGGGTTTTTTTAAGATTTATTTATTTATTTATTTGAGAGAGAGAGAGATCACAAGTAGGCAGAGAGGCAGGCAGAGAGGAGGGAGCCCGATGCGGGGCTCCATCCCAGGACTCTCAGATCATGACCTGAGCCGAAGGCAGAGGCTTAACCCACTGAGCCACCCAGGCGCCCCTGGACATGTCCAATGTTAAAAGATAAACTTTTTTAAAGGTAAAAGATAAATTCCAAGGAGCTGTACAAAATGAAAGACTTATGGCAGAAGGGAATGGGAACAAGAAAGTTATGCTGGCAAAAAAAAATTACTGCAAAGTTACTTTAGGGATGCTAGAGATCTATCAGGCAGATTCCTTAACTAAAGCTGATCAGGAGATTCCTGATTAACTGGTTTAAGATTCCATTTCTGGGAGACACAAAACTAAATAGGTTGAGGCTCAGTTTGGTGATGAGGGGCTTAGCATAAGTGACTCTATTTGGAGCCTGTTGTCTTATTTTTAATACCAGTATCTGGGGTGTAGTAGTTGTGTTCTCAACCCATTCTTTCCTACCTTTCTCACAGGCTCTTGCCCTCTCATGAGAAGAGCTTCCAAGTCTCCCTGCCTCAGGTCCCTCCTCAGCCCAGCTGGTGACTGCCTACAGGGCAGTGCTGAGTGCTGCCCAGCGTTCAGGAAGACCTGCAAGGGCTGGCTCTTCATGGTACCTGCTCCATTCTCCCTAGTTTCTTTTAAAGGCTCCCTTACACCCCAGGTGTCACCCAAACTGGATTCTCTACTGTCACCCCAAAGGAGTCAGCATTTCCCATTCCCTAGAAATTCCTGTCTCCCAGTTTCAACATGTCAACGTCCTAGCCATCCCGCACTACCTGTCCGCAGTCCTAATCCCCAAGGAGATTCATTTTTCCTACACCCCAGCTCTTCATTCATGCCAGCCATGCTTACCAGGGGTGTGTTCTGGGCTGGTGAGCTTTTTTGTTAAGCCCCATAGTAACTTGGCAAATCTTCAGGCACATTCGATGTTCTGTTTTTTTGCCACCTATTTTCTTCCCTCTCTGGGACTGCGAGTACTTTGAAGACAGCTGTACATTATACAGTGTGTGGATTGTTCTAGACGAACAAAGTCCACTGAACAGAATTTTTGGTGATGTTTTTTCTTATTAGGCCTGGCCGTGTCACAGGACCCACTTTTTTCAAGGTGGGGGTAGCCTATTAACATAACCCCCAGGGTTCACAGGGCCTCAGGATCCTTGACCCTCTGAGCCTTACCAAGTGAGATTTAAATAGTGGCCCAGGATGGGTGGGTTGGTGGGGAAACTCAGCTGGCCCAGCCTAAAGTAACCAAACCCAGACATACACAAAGCAAGCAATTTACACATTCAGCTTCCCTTTCTCCCTGGGAAGAGCAAGGCAGAAATACAGGCTGTGGGGGTGCCACGGGAGGAGGCAGCGAAGTTCATTAGCCCCCTCATTTGGGGCAAAGGGGATCCGTGTGGTGACAAACAATTGTCCTGGAGGATTTAGGAGGATTTGGCCAAGTGTCCCTGTGGGCCCCAAGCCTCCTCCTAATCCCGTCCACATTTCAGACTACTTAGGATCGCATTAAATGTCAAAGCCGGCGTTTAGGGAAATATCTACATTTCGTATGCATCGCTCGGGTCAAAAGAAAAGCTGAAACGAACCTTCGAGCATTTGGCGCGAGAGGCTCTCTGTGTGGTCCGGAGTGTGAATGGGGAGGGGGGCCGGCGCCCTCGCGGCCTCCCCGCCCAGGAATGCGGGCTTTTCACATGTAGAAAATGCTAATGCTTTGTTCCAGCCTCGGCCTCCCGGAGGCGCGGAGGCGCCCAGCCGGATTGTCACAGCTGCATTTGCATGTGAGCAGCCCCTTGTCCCCGTCCCCACCCCCACCCCTCCCCTCCCCCCAGCATGGCTGGGTTGAGGACTTCTGGGACTGCGGGAAGGGCCGCCTACAAATGTCCTCGGCCATCCCTTAAGCCCCGATCAGACCACAGGTAGCTCTTCTGGAACTTTCTGAACGAATATCCTTTTTCTTGGCACCAGGCAGGTTAACTTTTTTTCCTACTCCAATTTCCATTTTATTTAGCACTTTAAATCATTTCATATAAAACAACTTACTCGATCGAGAAAGAGGAAGGCGTTGGATGAAGCATTCACATCTGTGCCCTTGTGGCAAGAACCCTGCGTTCCATGTGACGCTTTGCAAGGGCTCCCTTTCACATATCCTCCTCTGAGTGAGCAGCCGAGAGACCTCAGGTAGAGAGTGTGTGTGTGTGTGTGTTTTTACGGAAGGGGACACAGCCCAGCGGGTGTGGAGGAGGCCGGAGGTCCCCCAGGACGGGTGCATCCAGAGCGGACGCCATCCCGGAGGCCCCGGCAGAGCCAGGCGGACTCGATCCTCGGGGCCCAGAGCGCCCCCTGCCGGCGACGTGGACCACGCGGCGAGCGAGCCCCGGAGGAGTGGGGATGCTGTCACGCCCAGAGAGCCCCTTCTCCCCAACCCGGCGCAACCGCGTTCCCCGGCTCGACACCCACGCCCCACCCGAGAGGACCTCGCATGTCCCAGAGCCGAGCTTTAGCTCTGGCCGACACCGGGGAGCCCGAAGATGCGGGCAGCAGGACGGGATCCTGCCTAACACAGTTTCCGTCAATGATTGCGGAATTTATCTGATTAATTTCATTGTTTTCATTTTACTTACTTTCTTATATTTGGTTTTTCATTTAGTTTTGTTTTAGTATTTGTTTATTTTTATTTCCTTTATTTCATTTATTCCATTTCATTCTTTTGTTTGGTTTATTATTAATATTTCATTTTACTAATTTTATTTCATTAATTCCTTCTATTTTAATTTCTCTTTAGTCCATCATTTAAATTTAATTTTATACATTTTATGTCATTCCATTTAATCTCATTTGTTTCATTTCTTTATTTGTGGGTGAAGGAGAAAGGTGGATATCTTTTTCATCCTCTTTTGAGGCTTATGTAGTCTCCTGAATCTGAATTTTGAGAAATAGTGAAAACAAATACTACCTTAGCTAACTACTCGGGGTGTTTGTCTCATGTCGACAACCAAACCTGAAACACCTAAAAGTCTGAGGCATGGTTTAATATCATATTTGGGCCAGGGAGATGTGTTTATTGGCTGAAAGTCATTAATATATATTTTTCCTGTTGGCAGAGTGTAAAATACTCATTTTGGGTCCTGATTTCTAAACTCCAAGGCACCTGCTCTGAGCAAGATACACTGCCAATTATACAGGGGAGAAGTCAAGTTCAGAGCACATAGTCCTAGCCCCAAGAGCTCCAAGCCAAATAGAGGATGGAGACAAGGACCCACGAATGCAAACAAGGCTTAGTGGAGAAAGTCTCATTTCAGGTGGACAGGATGGGGAGGGGCAGGAGACTGTTGCAGGTGACTGGACCATAGGGGGCACATTCCAGATAAATAAAACCAGGAAAGAGGGTTTCTGTCACACTGCAGAAAGTGTCAGGTGCTGGAGGAAGGGTGGTTTGTATTAGGAGGTAGGCCAGGGGTCTTTGATCAGGGAAATCTCAGACCCTGTGGTCCTGCAGGTTTCATAGAGGGCCTTAGTCCTTTGTGAGTCCCCTGAAAGACCATGTACATTACAGTGTGTGGCCTGTGTTTTTCTGGGGAAGGATCTTTATTTGCTATTGATTCTCTAGAAGCCTTTATGAGTTGCATTTCTAAATTTTCACCTTTCCCTCTTTTATTTTTAGGCAGATTAAACATTTATGTTGAAAAAAATGAAAAAGCTGTTTAATGAACACCTTTATGTCCTAGATCAACCAATTAACATTTGGCTAACATTTGGTTTAGCATGCCTCCCCTATCTTCAACACACACATAACCTCCAGTTACTTATTTAGCTATCTACCTAGTGAATTTTTGAGATTAAGTTGCAGACACAATGATTCACCACTGAATGCTTCAGCCCATATCTCCAAGAACAGGGCTTTTCTCTATGTAACAAAACACAATTATAGCTCCCAAGAAATTTAACATCAACGTGATAATTTTATTTAGTAATACACAATCCATCCTTAAATTTTCTCTGTTGCCCCCACAATGCCCTTTATTGCCCTTTTCCCCCTTGGTCCAGAATCCACTTCAAGATCCTGCACTACATTTGGTTGTAATAGCTCCTTTTTTTTTTTTTTTAAGATTTTATTTATTTATTTATTTATTTATTTATTTATTTATTTATTTATTTGACACAGAGAGAGATTTCAAGTAGGCAGAGAGGCAGGCAGAGAGACAGGGAGAGGAGGAAGCAGGCTCCCTGCCGAGCAGAGAGCCCGATGCGGGCCTCGATCCCAGGACTCTGAGATCATGACCTGAGCCGAAAGCAGAGGCTTTAACCCACTGAGCCACCCAGGCGCCCTGTAATAGGTCCTTTTTAATTCAGAACATTCCTCAAGCCTTTTTGGTCACTTATGACGTTAATAGTTTTGAGGGCTCCAGGCCAGTGATCTTGGAGAAGTTTCCTCTGCCTGGTTTACTCTGATTATTTCTTGATGATCAGACATGCATTTTTATAAGTTAGGAGCCCACTGTTTTCATTCCTGATAACCCCGTACCCCAAGTTGGGGTACCTCTCTACTCAGAAAGCAGGACTGTGGTTTCTTACAAAACTTTCTGCTCGGGCGACTAGGTGGCTCAGTGGGTTAGAGCCTCTGCCTTCAGCTCAGGTCATGATCTCAGGGTTCTTGGGATCAAGGCCCGCATCAGGCTCCCTGCTAAACAGGAGAGCTCCCTGCTAAGCCTGCTTCCTCCTCACTCTCTGCCTGCCTCTCAGCCTACTTGTGATCTCTCTCTCTCTGTGTCAAATAAATAAATGAAATCTTAAAAACAAAAACAAAAACTTTCTGCTCTTGCTTTCCTGTCTAGATCCCAGCAGCCCTAGCTCCACACCACACTCAAAACAACCCAGTAGGAAAGCACTAAGATGACCAAATTTCCCTGTCTTGAAACTGGCACATTTTCCAGGTTGAGAAATTCAATTTTCTATTGCCATTTAATTACTGTGGCTTTCATTAGCACTGAATGCTGGCAAGCGAACAGTCCGGGAGATAGGGCGGGTGGACCCAGGCAATAGCCGAAATGCTGCTGGGATCAGGGGAAGTACCACAGCAGTGGGAAGCCACTAGATGTGGCTTCTCTTGCCTGACCCACATCCGGTGAAATGCTGGGTGGACAGCAGTCTTGAGTTAGGATTATCCCATCTGCAGGTGGGGGCAGATCAGATCTTCCGGGGCCTCTAACTCAGGTTAGGACTTTATGAGCCTGCAGATGGGCAGGGATGAGAGGGGATATAAAGAAAGTAGCCTCCCTCCAGTTCTTGGATCCCATGGCTTCTGTTGCCACAGTCAGGAGTAGGACTAAGGAGCCTACTTGGATGGGATTCCTGCTGTTCCCGTGGAAAAGGGTGCCCCGGGAAAGGCAGCGCTGGTGAGGGCCCAGTGAAGACATTGCCCAGGCATGACTCCCAGTGAGAATCATCACTCAGACTAGACAAGAGACAGGCTTCTTTGGGGAGGTGTCCTACTCTGCTTTCTTTCTAATTTGTGGTGCATCTACTTGTCCGCCCTCTCTTCCTGGAGTTGGTTCAGGAGAGGTAGGAAACGCACAGACTGTAGAGCCCAATTACCCAGGTCCAAATCCCACATGTGCTACTTCCTGTGTGACCTTGGGAAACTTACTCTCCTCTTTTGCTACAGTTTACTTCTCTTTAAAATGGGATAATAATAATAGGAACCGCAGAAGCCTGTTCGGAAGCTTATGTGAAGTAATACTTGTAAAGTTCTGGCATTTCCAAAGCACCAGGTCAGTGAAGATTAAGGAAGGCCATGCAGGGCTGCTACCACACCACGTGGAGATCCTGAGTCCAGCCCTCCCCGACAGTGTGGGAAAGGAAGAAGGACAGGTTCATGGGAAAGTCTTAAACATTGGAACTAGACACTGTTGGGATTGAATCCCAGCTCCACCACTTCCTGGCTGTGTGGCTGTGTGCAGGTTACTTGCCTTCTCTGGACATCAGCTTCCACATCTATAGCATGAAAGAAGGCTCATCCTGTAGGGCAGTGTTAAGGGGGAGTGCTTCCCTAGCAACCCTAGCAAATGCAGCTCACTCAACAGCCTCTAGTCATTTTAGGAATGGTTGAGTTTCTGATTTCTGCCTGTTAAAAAATTCAGTCTGTTTGGGTGGAAGGAATAGTCAGAAGCGGCCTCTCCTGCCCTGATACCTGCCTGGAGCCTCTGACTTTTCAAAGTTTTCTCTCCTAGAGAGGCAAGTGGGCTTTTTCCTCCTTTCTGGCCTTTCATAAAAACAGTGTGAAAACCCCTGAAAAACACAACAGTGGTTTCATGGGTCAGGAATCAGAAGTCACTAGCAGCCCCACATTTGACCTCTGCCAGCCCCTCAGAGGCCAGAGAAGTGGAGTGGCTAATGGCTAGCCTGGTATTTCTGTGATAATTGTCCTCTCCACTTCAAGTTGGAATGTTCTATAGAATTCTGAGTATGGGTTGTTTTATCTGTTTATCTGTCTATCCATCATCCACTGATTCATTATGTAAAATTCATACCACAAAGGGATTCAAGGCCCCTGGGAACCTGCCTGAGCCAGCAGAAACAGCTAAGGATGGTCTAGACTTTTCTAGGTATAGTCTTTTTTTTTTTTTTTAAGATTTTACTTATTTATTTGACAGAGAGAGAAATTACAAGTAGGCAGAGAGGCAGGCAGAGAGAGAGGAGGAAGCTGAGCAGGGAGCCTGATTCGGGGCTCGATCCCAGGACCCTGAGATCATGACCTGAGCCGAAGAAGGCAGAGGCTTTAATCCACTGAACCACCCAGGCTCCCGGTACGGTCTTTTTTTTTTTTTTTTTTTT
>LNAC01000497.1:718049-753803 GCA_002007465.1 Ailurus styani | reverse complement strand
AAAAAAAAATGCAGCCACAAGGACAAGTGTGGAGCAGAAAAATGGATGTGGTAAAGATAGTTTTAACAGTAATTTCCTATGGAAGGGTTTGATTGGGTTGGGGTGATGAAAATGGTTCCTCCATTTTTTTTTTTAGGTTTTATTTATTTATTTATTTGACAGAGAGAGAGAGAGAGAGAGAGGGAGGGAGAGCGAGCGCACATGAACAGGAGCAGGGGAAGAGGGATAAGCAGGCTCCCACTGAGCAAGGAGCCTGATGTATGGGATTGGATCCCAGGACTCTGGGATCATGACCTGAGCTGAAGGCAGGCGTCCCTGGTGTCCCTGGTTCCTCTAATGTTAAAAAACTGCAAGCTGAATGAGGTGCTGCCACTGACGGGCTCCAGTGTTGCTGGTGTGAAGAAGTCTGCAGATGCTGTTACCCAGAAGTTCACAAGATTTTTTTTTTTAATTTTTTATTATTTGACAGAGATCACAAGTAGGCAGAGAGGCAGGGAGAGACAGAGGAAGCAGGCTCCCCACTGAGATCATGACTTGAGCCAAAGGCAGAGGCTTTATTTAACCCACTAAGCCACCGAAGCGCCCAGCTCACAAGATTTGAACACATCTTTCCTCCCTCTGTCAGAGTCTAACCAGGGACTCATCTGGCAAAGCAGAGATGTGGTTTGCTCAGTCCCTGCCTCTCCCACACCCCCACACCACGAATTCACAAAGGAGGGGACATCAGGAGTTTGGGTTTGAGGCTCAGACCACGTCGAAATTGGGCCACTTCTTACGGCAGACACCATCTGACTTAATTCCCTTTGAAACTTCATGAAAATATGGGGAGGACATCAGACTCCTAAGAACTAGAATGTGTCCAAAGTTAGCTTTGCAGTTCTGTCAGTGCAGTGAATGTTCTGTGCACCCAGCTTGCTGCTGACTCCTGCCAGCAGGTTGCACTATCAACATGCAGCCCCACGCCCCACACCCAGCTGTTGCCAGTTGAGTTGTGTGCTAACCAGGGGAAGCTGCTGTTTTTGTTCCCAAATCTGTTCTTGTCTGTTGTACTTGGTGTAATCACACAGTTTAAAGAAAAATGAAATGAGTGCAGAAAATTTCTGTGAAAAGTGATTTAGTAAAAACAGGAGGCCCTGGGGAAACAGCAGAATAGCCCCCAATCCTTTCCCTCATGGAGCTTACACAGCCAGTTTGGGATTGAGGGATTCCCTGTCCCCTCAGTGGCGTTGATTTGGTTCTGACCCCTAAGTGGGGCTGCTGCGGGTACATGGAGGGGGTATCTGTGGATGGCTCCTTCAGCTGTTTCCCTGGTGGGAACGAGACTGTCCAGCCTGTGATGGTTATAATCTTGAGTCGGGGATGCTGGTGGAGGGGGGAAAGCTCAGTACATGCTACAGGGTGGAGCTCCTCTTGCCCCTGCTTCCCCTCCCTCTCGTCAGCCTTTAAGATGTCCAGAACAGCCCCCTTCTCCAACCACATGGTTTGTCTGCAGTTTGTGCTGCCAGACCTCTGAGTGAAGGAAAGCTTCATTTTTCCTAGTCTGGTGATTTCCTCCTTTGGCTTTTCGGTATTTATTTTTGTTTACTGAGGTATAATCAACATAGTGTAAAACGCACATTTTTTAGTGTACAATTCTGGCCATTTTCATGCACTTATACAATGTGAAAACTACCACAATAAAAATACAGAACGGTTTCCTCACTTTCAGAATGCCTCATCCCTCCAGCCTCAGGCAGTACTGATCGGGCCTGTGCTTTGTCTCTTCTAAAATGTCAGAACATGGAAATGATACGGAGTTGAAGACTTTCAAGTCGGTTTTTTTTCACTGAGCATAACGCAGTACATCCACATTGCTGTGGGTGTCTTCAGTTCCTCCCTTGTTACTGCTGCGTCGTTTTCCACTGTACAGGGTACTGCACTGTAGACCATCGCTGGCTGAGAGGGGCACTTGTGTTTCCTGTTCTCGGCGTTGGTGAAGATTTCCCGCCTGGATTATGTGCAGTGCTGCCTTGAGTGTTGGTGGTCCTTGTGGTCCAGTCTTAAGGGGGAGTGCCCTTTTGATCCTGCAGGTTTGTGGGTGACCATGTGTACCTTTGAGCCTCCGTTTCCCCAGCACTCTACAGAGATTGTCACATTTGCGCTAGACTGCCTGGGCTGACTTTTTTGAGACTCAAATGAAGTATTTTCTTTTCTTTTCTTTTCTTTTTTTTTTTTTAAAGATTTTATTTCTTTATTTGACAGAGAGATCACAAGTAGGCAGAGGGCAGGCAGAGAGAGAGAGGGGTAATCAGGCTCCCTGCTGACCAGAGAGCCCGATGCGGGGCTGGATCCCAGGACCCTGAGATCATGACCTGAGCTGAAGGCAGAGGCTTAACCCACTGAGATACCCAGGTGCCCCTGAAGTATTTTCTGATTAAAAAAAAAAATTGGCACAAACCATAAGAGACTCCTAATCTCACAAAACAAACTGAGGATTACTGGGGGGTGGGAGGGTAGGGATAGGGTGGATGGGCTATGGACATTGGGGAGAGTTTGTGCTTTGGTGAATGCTGTGAAAGATGTAAGCCTGATGATTCACAGACTTGTACCCCTTGGGCAAAGAATAAAAATGAAATTAAAAAAAGTTGGAATGTGCCCTGTACATACATGTAAGTGAAGAACTGTGGAAGGGTAAAATGAAAGAATTGATTTGGGGCCAGTGGAATCACTGGCTAACTACCTGGCACTCCTGCTCTTTATTTTTAATAATCATTCAGAATACCCCCCTTTTAATTGAAGTACAGTTGACACGTGGTGTTACATTAGTTTCAGGTGTATAGCATAGTTGCTCACTGAAAATTTAGCTACCGTCTGGCATCATGCAACACTTTTACAATACCATTGACTGTATTCCCTTTGCTGTACTTTTGATCCTCATGACTTACTCATTCCATAACTGGATGCCCGTACCTCCCACTCCCCTTCACCATTTCCCCATGGTTTTTATTTCCTTGGTTTTTTGTTAGCCTTTTTTTTTTTTTAAAGATTTTATTTATTTATTTATTTGACACAGAGAGAGATCAGATCACAAGTAGGCAGAGAGGCAGGAGGAGAGAGAGGAGGAAGCAGGCTTCCTGCTGAGCAGAGAGCCCGATGTGGGCCTTGATCTCAGGACCCTGAGATCATGACCTGAGCCGAAGGCAGAGGCTTTAACCCACTGAGCTACCCAGGCACCTCTTGGGTTTTTTATTATTATTGTAGGTGGGGCCATTTGCTGGGTTGGGACGCAGACCACATAGCACCCTCTGGTTTTCAAGAGCCACTCCCTACTCGTTTGGGTTCTTTTCTCTTCTGCTTTAAGTATTTTTTTTTTTTTNTTTTTATTTATTCATTTGACACAGAGAGAGAGATTACAAGTAGGCAGAGAGGCAGGCAGAGAGAGAGGAGAGAGGAGGAAGCAGGCTCCCTGCTGAGCAGAGAGCCCGATGTGGGCCTCGATCCCAGGACCCTGGGATCATGACCTGAGCCGAAGGCAGCGGCTTTAACCCACTGAGCCACCCAGGCGCCCCTGCTTTAAGTATTTTTATTCTTTTTTTTTTTTTTTAAAGATTTTATTTATTTACTCGACACAGAGAGACACAGCGAGAGAAGGAATACAAGCAGGGGGAGTGGGAGAGGGAGAAGGAGGCTTCCCGCCCAGCAGGGAGCCCGATGTGTGGCTCAGTCCCAGGACCCTGAGACCATGACCTGAGCTGAAGGCAGAGGATTAACCCACTGAACTACCCAGGTGCCCCAAGTATTTTTATTCTTTTTTTTTTAAAGATTTATTTATTTATTTGATACAGAGAGAGAGATCACAAGTAAGCAGAGAGGCAGGCAGAGAGAGAGGAGGAAGCAGACTCCCCACTGAGCAGAGAGCCCGATGCTGGCCTGGATCCCAGGACCCTGAGATCATGACCTGAGCTGAAGGCAGAGGCTTTAACCCACTGAGCCACCCCAGGCGCCCTTTTGTTAGCTTTTTATCAGAGCTTTAGGGATTTAGAGGAATATTGTAAAGGGAAAATTTATTTTACCAGTATGCTTGGATTTTTTTAAAAGCCACTTGGGGAGCAAATAAGAAATAAAAATAAGCCCTAATCAGCTATGGGCCAGCTCCAGTATCTGGAGCTTGGAAGGAATCTCGGAAAGAATCACCACATAGAATGGATGAACTAACGTTTAAAATTTTCCCCCTTTAATGCAACTGAAGATTAGTAAGGCAGAAGGGGTTTTATGTTAGTATTTATTCTTGTTGATAACTGGAAACAACTATGAAGGGGCAGCAAAATCTCTTCTAGGAAAAGAGGGGTTAATTCTAGACAACATTTGGGACTTGTCACAATAGCTGTTATTTTTTTTTTAAGAGCATTTTTTTTTAAATTTACTTGACAGAGAGAGAGATCACAAGGAGGCAGAGAGGCAGGCAGAGAGAGGAGGAAGCCGGCTCCCCGCTGATGCGGGCCTGGATCCCAGGACCCTGAGATCATGACCTGAGCCAAAGGCAGAGGCTTTAACCCACTGAGCCACCCAGGCGCCCAATAGCAGTTAATTTTGTAATTGTATTCATCATTAATTGTATAATGCAATAAATAGATGTACCTTCATATGTAAGAACTTAAGTTACTATCTTCATCTGTAGCGTCTTTTTTACTCTTACTTATTTGCTAACTATACAGTGTGTTAACATTGTTAATTATACAAATGTTAGTAAGGTACAAATAGATGCAAAGAAAGGTACTATAAATATTTGGGCATATCAGACTGAAAGTTACACTTCAGGTCTAAAGTTTGAAAACAAAATTCCCTCTCAAGGAAGTTTGGTGTTCATATTTGGTGTTTTTGGTATTCATATTCTGACTTTTTCCTTCCTTTGATTGTGTAAGGTCTGCAAAACCAAGCACAAAATCTGAATTTAGTGATAGCCTATCAGTGCCTATTTTGTTCTAGCTCCATAGAACTTATTTTCAGGGGTTTTTATGTTTGTCAGGGTGCAAATCAAGTTTTCCTTTTCTCCACTCAAAGGTATGAAAAGCAACAAATGGAATAAAATTAAGAAACCATGTGCATGGGCGCCTGGGTAGCTCAGTGGGTTAAAAAGCCTCTGCCTTTGGCTCAGGGTCCTGGGATCAAGGCCCACATCCACATCAGGCTCCCTGCTCAGTGGGGAGCCTGCTTCTTCCTCTCTCTGCCTGCTTGTGATCTCTCTCTCTGTGTCAAGTAAATAAATAAATAAAGATTTAAAAAAATCTCACAGCACTTGTCATTTGGGGTTGTATTTTTCTGAATATGTATATACCTGTGACTAGATTTATTTGACCTTTCATTCCTTCTTCCTTTACCATCCTCAGCTTGTAGTTGCTGAATGAATGGAAAAGAGATTTTCCTCAGGGCTGCTTTGTATTCTGTTGCCAGGAGGCAATCCGGACCAGTTAATTCTGATTTAGCTATAAGTAATACACAAATTTATCTATGTTGTGATTATCTGTAAAAAAAAATGTTAAAGGTTTTATTTATTTGAGAGGGAGAGAAGCAAACACAGGAGCTGAGCACAAGGAGGGGGAGAGGGAGAAGTACACTCTCCGCTGAGCAGGGAGGCCAGCATGGGGCTTGATCCAGGGACCCTGAGAACATGACCTGAACTGAAGGCAGATGTTTAGCCAACTGAGCAACCCTGGCACCCCATTTGTAATAAAATTTTTTTAAAGTATATGCCCAGTCCTACTTCTTTCCTGAGTGTGTCCTCTGGGTTTCTGTGCATTTTCTTCTAAATCCTTTTAACATCCATTCACACACATGGGCCTATTGAAATGTAGTCATCGAACATGTCGACATTTTCCTGTACTGAGTTGCTCATCAGTAGTGCTCTGAAATTGGTGTTCTTAGTGTGAGATTTATTAAGCTGGACTTTCTCTGCATTTGGCTGTTGGCTTCACTGTGCACGTCCTTGTGTCTCTGTTACTTCTAGAAGGAAGATCCTCTTCCATCCCTGCCAGGGAATTGCTAGGACCAGAGAGGTGCATTTGAAATGTTAATTTGCCACTGAGAGAGCCTGCCTCCCACCAGTCACATTTCCTTCCCGCCCCACTGGTCCTTGTTGCCATCAACCTGATGGGAGAGAAATGGCTCGTCCTGTTGTTTTACTTTGCATTTCCGCGATTACTGTGAGGCCAGCATCTTTTCATATGTTTATTGGCCATTTGCGTTTCCTCCCTGAATTGCTTTGGTTCCTAGACTTATCTGTCCTGGGTTTAAAGAAAAAATCAATTTGTGAGCATTTTGGATAAATAAAAGAGTACTAGCTGTCTGCAGAGGATTTCTCCGAGTCCATGTTTGCCTCAGTTCAGTTTAGCTCTGTAGACATTTTACATTTTTGTGTGGTTATTTACTTTGCCTACATTTTGTGTCTCTAATCCCGCTTTAGAATACATTATTGGTATATCGTATGAAGTGGGATTTACACAAATGAGCCTACTGTACTGTTAGCAAATAGTTTTATCCGCCCCCCTTTTTTTCCTGAACCTCACATTTGTGGGAAACCTTTCTGAATATAGTTTGTTGGCTGAGGGTGAAGAGTGGGTATATGAAGGCTATTACAACTGTCTTGCAGTTTGTACTGGTTGAGTGTTCGTGCTTTGGCCATATATACCAGTGATCTCTTAAAAATCTCTTCTTCAGTGTTCTATTGTCCCCCTTAAGGGGCTAAAAAAGTTAATTCCACTCCCCAAGTGTAACTACTGACAATTTGGATTGTATCATTGGTCATATTTCTTAGGCCTATGCAATATTATGTTGATGGCTGTATCATTTAATTACGATAATCAACAAATGACCAAATTGTTTTAAAGTGTCATTTATCTGTATACTGTTGTTATAGTAGCACACTCTGCTTTGTTTTTTTACATCTGATAATACACCTGGCACATCCATGTATGAGAAAAAAACATAATGGTCATTTACTTATCTTTACTGAGGTTTAGTTCAGGCACATTCAAATGTGCTCATTTCAAGCACACATTCTGGTGAATTATGACAAATTCATACACCACCATGGAGACAGGCCATTTCTGCCATCCCAGAAAGTTCCTGTGCTGTGGTAGTTTTTAATGCTAATCTCTGGAGAATTTGGCCTGCTGCTTTGGTCATGGGTCTTGATGATTTACACTAGATTGAGCCCTAGGACTTTGTATGTGAGTGAACCTCTAATGATGGAAAGTTGCAAGGTCTGATGCCTTGGTTTATTGCTGATGCAAGATAGCTGTAAAACTCCCTAAAATCCTTACCTCTGAGGCATTTTAGCCTCTGAAGGCCCATATTCTCTTTTCTCTTTTAAACCCTTGCTGTTCCAGGGCCACAATGCAGTTGGGCAGGCTACATTGTTTTCCAAAGAGCAGATGCCTGCTGGGAGGCAGATTCCTCAAGGATTGCTTGGAAAATGTGGAAGTGAATTCCATCCAGTCAACACACTTGGAGCTTTGAGCATCTGCCATGTGCCTGGCTCTCCCGGGTGTTTGAGGACACAAAGGACCAGAACTGAGGTTGGCTTCTGGGGACCCTTACGTCACTATAAAGGGAAATAGAATTACTGGGGATTTCAAGTACCATGGTGAAAAATGTACATGTAAAAGTACTAAATTATTTTTGGTTAGATATCATGCTTTTTAAAATTTTTTTGTGGTTTTTTTTTTTTTTAATTCAAAGTGCTCAAAAAGGGTATGCGGTGAAGTCTTAATGACACAGTGGCAGCATCCGTGTTCTCCTAGAGGGAGCGTTAGAGGGGAGCTAACTGGTATTTTGTCCTTGGAGTCTGGCTCTTGGTAGTAAAACACTTTTTTTTTTTTAATTTTATTTATTTGAGGGAGAGAGAAGCAAACACAGGAGGCAGAGGGAGGGGAGAAGCCAACTCCCTGCTGAGCAGGGAGCCACCCCCCAACCTGGGGCTTAGTTCCAGGACCCCGAGATCATGACCAGACCCGAGAGCAGACACTTCACTGACTGAGCCACTTCTGAGAAAGTTCATGGCTTTACCAGGCCTGCCAGGTCAGTTGGAGGTGACAGATTGGTGGTGGCTTCCATTTCCAGAGACTGCTTTTGGCGGGGGTGGGGGGAATTGGTTCTGAGCTTCCTGGAGAGCTTAAATTTACGGGAAATTTTACTTTGGGGGTGAGGGCAGTTCATGGACCAGTTGGTATTTATCATTCAGAACTGC
The DNA here is from genome assembly GCA_002007465.1 of Ailurus styani. NCBI lineage: Eukaryota > Metazoa > Chordata > Mammalia > Carnivora > Ailuridae > Ailurus > Ailurus styani. The sequence continues at coordinate 745,579 of LNAC01000497.1, read as the reverse complement.
CTTCCATTGGGTGACATGTGACCCCAAACCTGACCACTTTGCAGTAGGTTTTAGAGGCAGTTTCCTTTGTGCAGAACTGTTAAATCTTCAATTTAGAGTGTTGATTATTTGAGTGTTGTTTTGGGGGAGGGGTTCCTAACAGCCTGACACTACCAAGATTCATAGTTTCTCTGTTCCCTCCTGTCTAGCGTGGTCTCTAGTCCCCAATGAGAACTGGGTCTGTTGAAGAAGGTGGTCGTGATGTGGAGCTGAAACTGAGTTGGATACTGTGGGGACTGGTTGCAAGGCTTGAAAGCACACTATCCAAAGGGGTTGGGGGTTTCTGGTGGGAGGTGCCCAGGTAGAGGGGAGGAGGACCACTTGTGGTGCTTCAGGAAGAAAGACCTGGGAGCCTTTTGAGGAGTGAGCTGGGCATTTGAAAAACTTGGAAGCACTTTGCTGAGGAATCCATTGGTGATTAGAACTTTATCTGCAAAGCAAATGTTCAACCAGTGTTTACGGAGTTCATTCAGACAGGCTCCAGGGAGCTTGTTAGGGCCCCATTTAAAACCTTTGGTTGGGGATGGTGAAAGGCGACTTTCATGGGAATACAGTCACCCTTGGAACCACCTCTGCCCTCAGAGCAAAAGAGAATCTTGCCGTTGTATAAGTCTGTCCCAAAACTCCTTTGAAAGCCCAAGTGTCCTCTCCCTTTGAAGCTGTCTGAAGACCCTGTCCACTCTGCTGTCTGCACAAGAGGGTGCTCCAGCTCGAGGAGGGAGAAAACGTTGCTTTCCTCACTTCTTCTCCCTGCCTACTCTCTACTTCCAAAGGTTTTCGCTGGGAATCCCTGATGGGAGTCTGCTGGGAATCCTCATCTGTGGTGATGCAGGAGCTGTAGTTTAAAACACAAGCTAACAAAACCCACCTTCTGTGTTTTGAAGGACAGTAAAATGTTTGCATTGGTTACAGTAAAAGCCAGCATATAGCATGAATACAAAGAAGACCCTGAAGATAAAGTTAATAATTACATTCAGAGGTTTGGGTCTGTTTCCTTTAGAGATTTTTCTCTCTTGACCTTTACTCCATCGTGGTTAGAGACTCAGCCCCCAAATCGTATTCCGTGTTTATAGGGTCCACTTTTAATACTTGCACTAGATTCTTCTTAACTTGGGCCTACTCGTTTCCCTGGCAGGACACTGGAGGAGGGGGCTTCCTAGAGCCCTTTGCTGGTGGCGGTTTTTTCTGCCCAGGTTTGTTTGGATACCACCCCACCCCCCATGCTTGGGCAGCAGGAATTCCTCCCCGGGTTCTTTGTTCCTCCTGAAGGGCGGGAATGGCTGCCTCCTGGAATGTTGATCGCCTGGGCTTGAGTGGCGAGCACCATTGAAGCCTTGTGTCTCTGCTCCTAGGGAGTCCTCAGGGCTCAAATGGTGCTGGGGATGGGGGTGCGCCTCCTGGCTCCATCACTCCTGATGGATTAAATGAGCCATTTTTCGTCCTAATCACAAACTAAAGACTCCCCCTCCCCAATTAAAAAAACAAAAGAACCCCATGCTAAGCTAGTGAAGAGTTCTCTTAAAATTCCGAGGTTTAGCTAGCTCACCTAACTGGGACCCTCAGGACTCACCAGGAAGCCTCCTGACCAGGATTGCCAGCATTAGCTCTGGCCCAGCCCCCCAGAACGCCCAATTCATAAATAGTAAAGATTTTTTTTTAAGTGTGAGCCTATTCCATGCAATATTTGGGACATACTTACACTTGATATTGGTGTCTGTCTGAAATTAATTTAAGTGGACAGTGGTGTATTTTATATGGCAGTTCTACTTCTGACACTCCTTTTAAAGCTACCAGGAGGGGCTGAAATTCCCAGCCCGAAAGAAAGACTGCTCCCCACAGGATCCCTTCCTTTCTGCATTGGGGTCCTACAAACCCTTGTTGCAGGGTTCCTCATAGGTGACAGCAGTTTGTCACAGGGGACACACAGTACCTGGAACAGAACCTCTGACTCTCCACCCCCTGTCCCTGTAGGTCTTGGCCAAGAATGGGGTGGGGGAGATGGTTGAGAGTCTTACCTTGGAAACCAGATGTCAGCCCTAGAGAGGGAGGAAGGTCTTCTGAGGTCTTAGTGCCCCCCATAGACCAGTGTGTTTATGAGGGTTCACAGTAAGACCACCCTCCAACACTGTCTTGTTTCTGTCTTGTTTACTGTCTTCAGGGGTGCAGGCAGTAGTGTAAGGAGAGCAGTACCTGGTTTTTCTAGAAGATTTTTAGGGTACTGGTTTTGGGAATTTGCTCCACACACCGTGGAGGCATCCCAATTGGTTCTGGGCACCTGTATCTATCTGCTTTGCTCCAGCATGAGAAAGTTCATCCTTGTAGCATTCCAGCAGGGATTTCCAGAGCTCAGGAAGAAGAGAAGGTCAGGGAGAACAGGTTATACTGTGTGCTCGTAGCTCTGCTTAGGGCTGCCCAGAAGGGGAGAATTTATAGGTTCCGCTACTGTGTCAGGATTTGCTGCCAGGAAAACTGTTGGCCCTCTCAAACTGATGGTTCAACAATGACGTAATTGTATAGTGTTGCTTATTTTGCTTTGACTGCCAGGAAGCTCTGAGCCAAACTCATGGTCTCAGTCCAGAATGTCTCATGGACATGCATCTCCTTTCTTGACTCAAGCTTGTTTCTACATAATCACTGGCCTTCTTTGTAAGCTGTTCTTCTTAGATTTGGGTAAGAGTTGCTGAAATTTCAATAAAAATTGAGCGAAAGATGAGGGGGTTGTGAAGTGCCCAGGATAGGACCCGTGTTTGATCCAATAAATCTGGCTGATGAGTATATAAAAGAATTAAGCCATTGTACCAGTGTAGTACTTGTCAAACAAATGCATAATCCTCCTGTATGCTCTGTCCCTCCCTGGACAGAGTTCAGACCCCAGCTGAGGAGGGGTGGGGAGGCTTGCTAGAATGTGCCTCAGCGACCTGCTGGGGCAGCAGGATGACAGAGCCCCCGTCTGTAGGAATCAAAGCAATTTGAGAAACCCCAGGGTTAGTCCTGTCTCTGAGCAGAGGCCTGGCTAGATGTAGGATCTTCTGACCCAAGTCTGCACCCCCCTCCCGGGAACCCTCAGCAATTTGGTAGATCTTGAAACCCCTTCGTGAGGGGCAGGAGGAAGTGGTTAATCCCCACTTCCTTCCCTGGGAGTTTTATGGGCCTCTGGGAGCCTGCCTTACTCTGGCCTTAATGGTCATAAATGACCCTCTCCCAGGCAGGGGCCAGGCCCCTATGAATCTTTGTACCCAGATGCTAGGCATTTAGGTGGTTAATAAATGCTTTTTGTTGGTGATGCCCTTGGTCTTCTGTAATTGGGAGGTGGGGTGGGAAGTTTTGTGGGATTACTGGGGTGGTGGCTTGAGCTGGAGGCTTTGTGAGTCAGCAAGTGTTCCCTGGGTGCTGGAGCTAGGTTGGACTGAACTTGTATGGCATGGGGATCTTTACAGGGGCAGGGCCTCACTCTCCTGTGGGACATTCTTGCTGCTGCCTGTGGTCCCCCAGATCTGGCCTGCTGCAGGGTGGGGGTAGGGAGAGATGTGCTGGTAAGCCCACCCTGTTCCTTGTGTTTCATTCACCAGAGTTTCAGGATAGAGGTAAGCTTAATTTTTATTTTACTTTTAATTTTTAAAGTAAACTTAATTTTTGAGGAACAACAATAACAAACATTTGGGGTTGCCCAGGTCTTGGGACAGGTTTACAGAGTGGCCAGGATATCTGTCAAGTTGGAATGGATGCTGGGAATGCACAGCACAGTTCATCTTGATTAGCTGCAAAAAAGCTCTGGGAAGGAAATCTCTGGGCAGGCATCACTTCTGCTAGCAGGTCCCTCTTTTCCCCTCCCCACTAATCCCCTGCCTCCCGTTCTGCAGGGTTTTAATTAACTGTGTTTAATCTTCCCCGGGAAGCTTCCCGCCAGCCTGCTTATCCCATTACCTGCTGGGTTTTCTGTTCCAGTCCAGCCAAGGACAAGGAACATTCTCAGAAGGGCTCTTTGCCCAAGGGCCATTAGAACCTCCCAGAATCTCTCCTGTCTTGCTGCTTTCTAGGAAGATGCAGAGCTGGCCCAGAAATCAGCTAGAAAGCAACCAGGGTGTAGGCAAGGGTTAACCTGGGCCTCCCTGCCCTCCATCCTTTGTGGAGGATCTCCAAGAATCCTCCTCAATTTAATGTTATGCAAATAATTCCAGATAGTGCACTTTTTAAAAATTATTTATTTTTTTAAGATTTTATTTATCTGTCAGAGCATGAGCACACAAGCAGGGGGAGCAGCAGGCAGAGGTAGAAGCAGGCTCCCCGCTGAGCAGGGAGCCCAACCCCTTAAAGGGGCTCTGATCCTTGGACGCTGGGATCATGACCTGAGCTGAAGGCAGACGCTGAACCAGCTGAGCCACCCAGGCGCCCCAGATAATGCACTTTTTCTGTTAAGGACTCAAGGTGCCTGGAAGTGAAATAAAGAAAAACAAAACAAGTATCCTAAACTATTAGAATAGAAATATTTTCTGGAACTATTTTAGGCAAAAAACATTTTTAGGAGACTGACCACCATGACTGTGAGTGAGCCTTTTGCTTTTCCCCTATTTCATTCTTTCGGGTTTCAATCATCCTGTCCCTATTTAACAGTGATGGGAGGCGTTCCTTAACCCTGGGGCTCCCTATTGCGTAGAGATCCTCATGCTTTAGAACGGGGGTGTGGCTCAGGTTTGCATTTTAAACCAACGCTTCAGGGTTCTAATAATGCAGGTGGCCCCTTGGAGAAATAGATTTTTAAAGATTTTTTTTTTTTGACAGAGAGAGATTACAAGTAGGCAGAGGGGCAGGCAGAGAGAGAGGAGGAAGCAGGCTCCCTGCTGAGCATGGAGCCCGATGTGGTCCTCGATCCCAGGACCCTGAGATCACACCTGAGCCGAAGGCAGAGGCATTAACCCACTGAGCCACCCAGGCGCCCGAGAAATAGATTTTTAAATGATGCCCCAGGAGAGGGGATTTAAGGTCACAGCAGTCCCTGAGCACACTGCTTTGTTTTTTTGTTTTTTGTTTTTTGTTTTTTGTTTTTGTATTGGCATTTTAACTCCCAGTTGTCAATCATAAGTTATATTTCCTTTACTCTGTCTCAGTGATTGCACCTGAGTCGTTACACCTGTTTATCATCAGATGGCCTGATTTAAAGTGATCCTTGATTGTAATCATGCTTTAACTTACCATTATTTGGTGTTTATTCACCTTCAAGCCGTAACATCACCCCCTCCCCTCAGCCTCTTTGAAAAAGAGGGTCAAGGAGAACATAATGTTTCTAAGAAATCACTTTCTGTCTCCAGAGTTCTCAAATCTTAATGCCATTGGGAAGAAGATCCAGTTTAGACGGGTTAATGAAGACAGTAGCTTCATGGGGCCTGAGTTGGAGTGGAATGCCCACAGTCCTTATATGCAGAGCAGACAAAAGCACCTGGAACTAGGTTAGCCGCTCTGGGACTGGATCGTGGTGCCAAATTCCGGGTGTCCACACAGCTGACAAGTGCAAGGCTGCTTTCCTTGCCAGGCCTTCATGCATGCGGGTCCTGCTGCCAGTTGGCATCGCATTTACCCTTGTAAATAGAGCCTTTTCGGGAGCTACCTGGAGGCTTTCCAGGTACCAGACTAGGGCACGGAGCCCACGGGGCCATTGGGAGGTTGCTGGAGGATCTCAGGGCAGCTTCTGGGAGAGGGGAAGGGTGGCCATCCCTCTTCTGAGAGGAAGTGATTGTAGCTCAGGCCTTGCTCTCTCTCTGTGGTTAGTGTAGCTGCAGCTTCATTTTCATTTTAGCGCTACCGGGTTTTAGTCTCCCTTGAAATTTTATGTTAATATTGTGCTATATCCCAGTATTTTTTATTTCTTATCTCCATCTTTCCTTGAAAGACTGGGTTAGTAAATAAGCTCTCTCCCCCTTCAGTCCTTTGTGTAGTTGTTTCATAAAAATGCACTACAGTGGTGAGGCGCATCTTGGGTTAATCTTCCCACTGTCCCCTGCAGCAGCCTTGGACAGGTGCAGGGCTGTATGTTCAGATGGGACACAGCCTTCCCTAGTATCCCTTTTTCCTCCTCTTTTTTTTTTATATTTTATTTTATCAGTGATCCAAGATGGTTTATGCACCACACCCAGTGCTCCATGCAATAAGTGCCCTCCTTAATACCCACCACCAGGCTCCCCTCTCCCCCCTCCCCTCCATAATCCTCAGTTTGTTTCTCAGAGTCCACAGTCTCTCATGGTTCATCTCCCCTTCCAATTTACCCCAATTCACTTTTCCTTCCCTTCCCCTAGAGTCCTGCATTTTATTCCTTATGTTCCACAAGTAAGTGAAGCCATATGATAATTGACTTTGTCCTCTTGACTTATTTCACTCACCATAATCCCCTCCAGTCCCATCCATGTCGATGTAAATGTTGCGTATTCATCCTTTCTGATGGTGGAGTAATATTCCATCGTATATATATGGACCACTTCTTCTTTATCCATCCGTCTGTTGAAGGGCATCTTGGCTCTTTCCACATGAAACAAAAGCGAAGATGAGCTTTTGGGACTTCATCAAGACAAAAAGCTTCTGCATAGTATCCATTTTCCATTTGAAGACTGTGTTAGAACAGTGGCTGTTGTGCCGTGGAGGGGAGCACCGTAATTTGAGGATGAAGCTGGGATGTTGGGATTGTGGCTGTGTCCCTGAGACGTAGCCAGGGCTGCTCTTCTGTGCCCAGGGTGAGTCCTGCTCCCTGGGGAGAAACACAGGAGACAGGGAACTGGACCCACAAAAGCTTCGCAAAGATGTAGGAATCCCTAGGGGCAAAGAGGATGGAAACGGAAAGCAGCTGCTCCACGCACAGCTGGTTCTCAGGTCTGCCCACATATTTCATCTCTGCCCTACCAGGATGGTGGTTTTCCCTCCTGCCTCTTTCCTTCCTTTTTAAGTCTCCCCCATAAAGCAGTTAGCTCTTTCATAAATCAGCATTTATGTGTTTGGCACACTGTAGCAGGTTTGTAAGGGAGTTGCGTAGGGTTACTCTCAGGTGCAAACCTTTCCTTACAGCAGTGGGCACTAGGTAACTGAGCATTACATGAGGTTATACACCAATTGTGTGGATTGTGGATTAATAATGTTTAGTGCCTTTGAGAGAATAAAGCACCTCGGGTTCTTTCAAGAGGTTTCTGGGTCCTATCACCTGCTATGTGACCTGGGCAGAACTTCGATTTCCACCATCTGTAAAGTGGAGACACGACTATGGTGCATTAGGTTGTGTTTTTGAAATGTGATGACACAAGGAAGCAAGCCTTTGGGCCAGTGCCTGACCTGCTGTGTCCATCCACTTGGCAAGTGTACATCAAGGCTCTGTTAGGAGCATTGCCGCTCTCAAATGCCGCCCCTTCCTCATGTGACAGATGAATGTGCTGACCACCAAACAGACTTACTTAGGGTCTGCCCCTCTGCCCTGGCCTCCCTGTCTTGGCTCAGGTATGGGGCTCTGTCCTCTTCTTTGTAGCTGTGATAGGACATATCACAGTGTAGAAGTAATGTATTTGGGTGTACTTTATATGAGTGGCAAAGAGCGAGTGCCACTTCCTGTACTCTGTGACCTTGTGCAAGGTAGTGGATCTCTGCGTTGGTTTCCATGTTTGTTAAATAGTGATGATAGGTGCATTCCTATATGCACAGATCTGAAATGTTTGCCTTTTGACAGTTGTACGCCTCAGGATAGGGTGTGTTCTCTGCCCTCTTGATTCTACAGGGCGGAGGAATCCCGCCAAGGGAGTTTCACAAGGTCAGGCCCATAAACTTTATCATCAGTACTGCAGAAGTCAGCTGGTCTGCTCCCTTCTGTCCCTGATAGCACTCATCTGCCCTGGAGCGATGGGTGCCTGAGTCCTGGGAAGGTGTCTCCAAAGAAACCAGGAGATGGTTTTTGCTGATTCTCTGCTGCCTCTTCATCACTTCATATTTCTAAATAATTTGCTCATTTCATTGCTCCTTTTGGAAATGAGGCTTCTTTCCCCTTGCCAGGCAGTTCTTAAATACTGGTGTCCTCTTCTTTTTTTGCCCCTTAGCCACCAGTCATGGTAGGCTGAATGAAACCTAGGGCAGTGGCCAGACCGAGGTGCCCAGGAGAGGAGCAGCTGGGACTCAAGGTTACAGGAAAACCCGGAGCCAGGTTTGAGCTTCTGCCCCTGCTAGTTACACCACGCCCCTGCTGGAGATGCCAGGGCCCTGCTCAACATGGGACCTAGATCCCTGCCTCCAGTCAGAGCTCCCTGCACCTACAGTGTCTGGGTTTGGGAAAGGGTTAAAATGCTTTTTAGAAAAATTTCTAGAACTCTTCTGTTTCAGGAATTGCTATACTAGTGATCCTGGCTCTGGGAGGTCAGAGGGGGCCTTAATTAGAGATCTGGGGAAGGAGGTGTATGGTGAGCCTGATGTGTGCCATTTAAATTTAAAAGCTGTATATTAGAAAATAGACCTCAGTTTGGATGGACAAGGTCAGAAGGAACCAGCTCTAAGTCCTGGTGGTTAAACATGTCTTTATAGGGAAGGCAGAGCTGAGCCCTTTTACCTGTCTTAGATTATAAACTTGGTATTGTGATCCTCTCCCACTGCAACTAATTTGTAAACAGCTGGTTAGAGGCAGGAACCTGGAAGGAACTAGAGGGCCAAGTTCTAATCCTTACTCCTACAATAACCTGTGCCTTTTTTAAAATTATTTTTTTATTTTTATTATTTTTTAAAGATTTTATTTATTTATTTCACAGAGGGAGAGAGATCACAAGGAGGCAGAGAGGCAGGCAGGGGGGAAAGAAGCAGGCTCCCTGCCGAGCAGGGAGCCCGATGCGGGCCTCGATCCCAGGACCCTGAGATCATGACCTGAGCCGAAAGCAGAGGCTTTAACCCACTGAGCCACCCAGGTGCCCTTTTTTTTTTTTTTTTTTTAAACCTGGATAAACAGGCCTCTTTCTCTTCCACCTTTTTGTCTGGTGGAATTGGCAGAGTTGAGTGCATTGGCTGCAGATTTTGTTTTTGCTTTTTTCAGTAGTTAGTGATTTCTTTGAGAATATGACATATGTACCTTCTTCCCAGAAAAATGTGTACATGCACAGTTTTGGACTCAAATTAAGGGTTGCTCCCATCTACTTAAGATTTTTGTAACTCAGAGCATTTTGGGGGGATGTCTCCAGTGCCTTTCAAACGCAAGATGGTCATCTGTTATCATGAATTTTAAAACTCAGAACAAAACCACACCCAGCCTGAGGGTTTCATTCAGATCGAGCCCCTGTGGCCCGGAGGCCCAGGGTGGTGAAGCCATTCCTGTGTCCACGCTGCTTCTGGGGATGCAGTACACAATGGGCAGAAAGGTGTTGAGGCAGTTCTGACCTTGTTTAAAACGCCAGCCCTGTGGCAGATCTGGGGTTTGTATAGGAGAAAGTGGTGATTACAGAGGGAAATTTGCATCATTAATTAGGAACGTAAATTTTTGCATGTTCAATTCTCTGAAAGCAGGCAGGCTTTGGGAGGGAGAAAAGTGAAGAGGAAAACTGTCTCCCAAAGGAGTTTTGTAAGGCATTTCCCGCCCCCCGGCTTGTATTTGACCTATTTATGTACTTTCAGAGTGTTGATGTCATAGCATTTCAAAGGGATATTGTATGTCTTGACTGGTAACTTCTTTTAAGTAGGCCTAAAATATCCCCTTCTCCATTAATGATCAGCATGGTTCCCTGTAGTAATGGAAATTGTCATAGAATGTAGTACTCATCCAGACGCCCGGGGTTATCCCCCCCTCAATTCGGGGCCCCCCTTGGCAGTAACTGCAGTGTAGTAGCCAGCAGATAAAAATAACCTCTACAGAAAACTAGCTTTGTGTAGATTAATATTCTTTGGAGTTAAAATGATAAAAACCTTGTGTTTTAGGATGAGACACTGAGTACAGCTTTGGAGAAAACTGCTAACTGGAGTATCTTTTGACCTGTTTATTAGTGAGGATTTTGTAGGGAAGCCATTCCCTGCCCCATCCGCCTGTTTCTCTTGTGGGATTAATCATTTCCTTTTGACCTTGTGCTCTGCCCCTAGCATGTTGCATTGATCAAATCCCGAAATCTCAAATTCTTTCTCCACCCCCACCAGCGACCCCCATTCGGGTCAGAAAAACCTGAGGTGTGAGGGGAAAGGGGTTGTAAATAAGAAACATTATTTACCCATTTCAAATTATTTTTAAAAACCATTGTCTCCATCTTTCTGGTTTTGTTTTGTTTTGTGTTGTGTTGTTTTTTTAATAGGACTTTTGTAAAACAGGCCTCTAAAAAAGCTCCTTTTTCCCAAAATGTGACTAATTCAGCTCAATACATCTTAAAACCTTTTCGACAGTGTTTCTTGAGGGCAAGGAGGAGAAGTTCTTTTTGATACGTGTTTCTCTTCCCGCCCCCAACTCCTAGCCCCCAACTCCTACTCGGAACGGAATACAATTGATAATAGAGATGAATATAGTTAGTAATAGAGCTGATGCAACTAGCAAAAGAGCTGAGTCAATGACAAGCATATGCAGAATTGACTTAGTATGCTTTCCTCTTTAACTGAATTTCACTCAGCTAAAAATACAAAGTTGTTTGAAGTCTCTTAGTGTTTTCCACATCTTTTTTTCCGATTAGTAATGATAATAGAGCTTACAGCTTTGGAAGGGATGGGGTTTAAAGTAATACCTCCTGTGTGCCAGTTACAGAAAGTTTATTTTTTGGAATTTAAGGATTTCAGGGGAGCAAAATAGTGTGTGCGTGAGAGAGAGATAGAAGAGTATATAAAAGTTGCAAAGAAAGGAAAGCTCATTTTATCATCCAGACATAATAGAAGAGCTAATTTCTTTTGGGGGAGTCGACGAGGAGTATTCTGTCCACTTCCCACTTGCAAGAAACTGTTCATCAGGAGAGAGAATGCCTGGAACCTTCCTGCTGGAATACGCCTGAGGGAACCTGTAACAACAAAGGCTCTGTATTGGACCAGCTGCCATCTTGGACCCAGCTGTTTCACAGTTGGCTCAACTCTGGGACTAAATTGATCACAGATTCCCTGGGGGTAGCCTTTGGATTGTGGGGCCATGAGTGAAATTAGGGACAGGGACAGTGTTGTGGCCTAAAGTGGAGCCCCTGGGGGCACATCCTGGAGAAGGACACGGAGAGCTGTGTTCCTTCCCTCTGACCACAGTGGGGCTGGGGGTTGCTAGATAGATAAATAGGTTTTTCCAGCTGTGCCAAGCGTTCACTTCTGGGTTATGCCTGATGGGGTTGGATAGAAATTTGAGATACTAGGGGCCTAGATGAGTGGTTGGAGTAAATGCAGTGAAGAGAGGGTAAAAGGCTCCATAGGAACTAGGAGGAGGGAGTGGGGCCCCTTAGCAAGATCAGAACTTTTGGCAACAGGTCTCGTCAACTACGTTCATCTTAGGATGCCTTGGGAATTGCTATTATTAAAGTCTGGCATGTTGGGGCACCTGGGTGACTCAGTCGGTTAAGTGCCCGACTCTTTATTTTGGCTCAGGTCATGATCTCATGGTGAGATTGAGCCCCATATCAGGCTCCTGCTTAAGATTCTCACCCATTCCCCCAACCTCACCCCGATAATAAAGTCTGGCATGTTAAACTCCGAGGAATTTATTCTTGACCTCTAGGCGGTGGAGAGCCATTGAGGGGTTGAGTTGGGGAGTCATAAAAAAAATCAGTGATCTGGCACACAGATAAAAATGCCCATTCCAGGGGCTCATGGGTGGTTCAGTGGGTTGAGCCTCTGCCTTCGGCTCAGGTCATAATCTCAGGGTCCTGGGATCAAGGCCCCCATCGGGTTCTTTGCTCAGCAGGGAGCCTGCTTCCCCTCTCCCTCTCTCTGCCTGCCTCTCTTCCTACTTGTGATCTCTCTCTCTGTCAAATAAATAAAATCTTAAGAAAAAAAAAAGGAAAGCCCATTCCACGGGCTTGTGAGATCCTTGCAGGGTAGACAGAAGTTTACTGAGGTGAGTTTTTCAAGGCAGTAGGGGAGGGGATGTTGTTACAGTTGGCTAAGGCAGCAAAGCCTAATGGTCTCTGCATTGACTCTGGAGCTAGGCTCTACCCTTTTCTGCTTATATTCTTGAGCAGGTTACTATCTGTGCCTCAGTTTCTTCATCTGTAGAAAGATAATAGTAGCTACCCCATAGTGTTGCAATCAGGATAAGTGACGGTCAAGCACATCTAGAGGAATGTTTGCCATTATTAAACTTTTTCTGGGTCTTACAGAACTTGAGTAAATGAGCCTCAGTGGAGAGCCCTGTGCTTCATGTAAGCCTCCTATATATGATATGCCTTGTGTGGAAACTTAGAAATTCAGAGAATTGCTGATCATCCTAATCCAGAGGTAACTATTACCTTTTTATAGATGTCATTCTTGCTAACGTGGCTTAAAAGACAGTATGGACATTTCTGGGGCGCTAGAGTCATGATCTCATGGTTGTGTGATGGGCCCCATATTGGGCTCTGTGCTTAGCACAGAATCTGCTTGAGCTTCTCCCCCTCCCTCTGTCCCTCCCCTCACAGCTTATGTGTGCACCTGTGCTCTACCTTTTTCTCTCTCTCTCAAAAAAAAAGTATGGGCATTCCTTCATTTCGCATTTAAGATAATATTGTGAATACTTATTTGTGTTCTGTTCTTTTTCACTTTCCATTATATTAATATTGAGTATTATTTGTGACTTATTATAAATAGTAATTAAATATGTAGCTTATCTTAGATATTTTAGGGGTGTGAGGGAGATAGCAAAAAGTACTTATAATTTCATGAAGTTCTAAGTAACTACATAAGCACCCCCTATTTGGCATGGGGTGAAAAGTATGTGGAAGTATTCTGTGACATCCAAGCACATTCAGGTACACTTCACTATAGATTTGATTAGCAAAGAATGCTTGTACCTATTTTTCTTCCTTTACACAAATAGAATACTATGTATATAACTCTTTCCTTCTTTTTTCTTATTTTTTCCATAGTAATGTATTTTGGAGATAATTCATGGGTGCAGAGCATCTCATTCTTAGTGGTTGCCCAGGGATCAATCTTTTTCACAATTATTTGCCTAGTCTTATTGATGGACATTTAGTTTGCTTCCCCTCACAAACACGGTATCGTAAATTGCCTGTCTTTTCAAGGAAATGCCTCATTCCTAGCTGGATAGCTTGGACATAGAAAGATCTGTCCTACAGCTCTGGAACTTTCTTGTTTACTGGAGAAGGGATGCCCTCTTTTTTCCTGGGAAGAACTGGAGGTTAAAGCTTTTCCTGAGATCACATTGGGTCATTGGCAAGAAATAAGTTTAAAGCTCTGGACCACAGGCATGTCAGATCTGGAGTTCTGTTCTGTCAGAAGTGTGTGGGAGACAAGGCGGCTTAGACCCATGGGAGGGTTTGTTAGGGATGGCCCCTTTGGAAGCTTACTGAGGATTTGCATTCTCCCCTCTTCCCATTTTTAATGGGTTTGTTTTCTACCAGATTCTTCTGGATAGTTAGTTCTGGAGGACCACATGGTTCATAGATTTAGGAAGACATCAGAAGATGCTTCTGATTCAACATTTACTATGTTGAGGCCCTGAGAGGTTGTGACTAGCTCTTGGAGCTTGGGGAACCTTACGTTTCCTCTGGCTCTCCCTGTGGGCCTGCTGCCTGGCCATGGCTTGGGAATGGAACCCATGGATTCAATTTTGACTGAGCGAGGAAGGAAACTTGAAGATCCTGTTCTATCCCCTAGGCCTTACTCAAAGGAGAAGGAAGGCATTAACTGGCAGAAGAAAACCCAGCTCTCAGCTCTTACCTCATTGAAAAGCTGTTTTACCCTATCTATCTATCTATCTATCTATCTTCTACCTCTATCAAAGACTCCAATTATTTATTTGACAAGAGAGACCTTGAGAAAGGGAACACAATCGGAGAGGAGTGGGAGAGGGAGAAGCAGGCTTTCCGAGGAGCATCGGGTTTTTAATCCCAGGATCCTGGGATCATGACCTGAGCTGAAGGCAGACACTTAACTGACTGAGCCACCCAGGCTTCCCAGTTTACCTTTTTTAATAGATAAAATAAAAGTGGTCTTTTGTTTATGGATTATTTCTCATGGGTCTGTAGGTACGCTGTACTTGGTGGAGCAAGTCTTTTGTCCTGTTATTGGAGGTGGGACATCCAAGGTGGCTCCCTCACCTGGCTACCTAGCCAGCGGGCCTGGGTTCTCCTCCCCTTGTGTGGCCTGGGCTCCTCCCAGTACAGCAGCCGGTTCTGAGAGTGTTCTAGGCCCTTGAAAGCATTGGCTGTTCCCTCTCTGCTGTTCCATAGCCTGACTTTTGCACAGGTGACTGGGCAAGGCCAGTTCAGCTTAGACACAAGCAAGGGGAAACAGACTCCATTATTTTGATGAGAAGAACAGCAAAATGGCACAGGTGTTGGGGGTAGCTGCAAGGTGGGGTGAGGGCATAGTTCTCAGGCAGGGGAAATAGCAAGTACAGTTTGTGTTTAAGGAGTCCAAACACGGTGGGCAGGGTGGCCTCCAGGCTTGGCAGAGCCAGTGCTGTGAGCAGGCCCGGACTTTGTAAAAGGTGCTCTCTGCATGGGGAAGAGACCAGTCCCGTGCCGGTCATCTGAACGTGGCAGCGTGCACAGCAATGTCTGGGAGAAAGGGTTCTGCAGAGGACCTTATCCCACACTGAAGGATCATGATCAGGGATGGTGGATCTGGGGAACAAGCAGAGAGGCTCTGACTGAGAGAAGAGGAATGGCCTCAGAGGGACGTCAGGTTTACCGGGGGAGGGAAGGGGGGAGATGCTGAGCGCCACGGTAGGGCCCAGTTGGGGCTCAGTGCTGATTAGTTGTCTTGGCATTAAAGAACCCACCACCGTGCAGTCAGCATACAGCACCAAGGACACAAGTCCGCAGGTTGGGGTCACTGGCGTTTCCCAAAGGCCCCATCCTGAGCTGGGCCTGCAGTTCTCAGCTTGGGAAGGTAGAGTGAGAAGGTAGCTTGCTTTCCCCCCATAATAGCGTTATTTGTTTGGAACTTCCCTCCCACCCATTTCTATTATACTTTAAGGCTAACGTCTCAGACTTCCCTTCTTTCAGGAAGTCTGCCGGGATTATATGCTAGGCCCAGTGTTTCCTGGTTTTCTTCCCCCAGTCCCGTAATTACTGACCCCTTACTCACTCATCCCTCCTACTGGACTGTAACCTGTTTGAGGACAAGGGCATAGTGCCAAACACGGTGTGAGTACTGGGATTTCATGTTAACAGTAGAATGACATCTAGTGGGGGATGAAAGAGGCTAGTCTGGTCACGCGTGGAGGGGCAGAGTCTGGCCTTGTGGGCAGTCACTGTAGCCCCACAGGAAGCTGGAGACCTCTATTCTACAGGTCAGAGCTGTCGCCCAATACACTTACTTGCAACCTCCAATTGCCAGAGAAAGGAATCTCTCACATTCTTTTCAGTGGGCAAACAAATAACAGCTGGGGCCCAAAAAGGCCATTTGAATGGCTTCACCACATTATCAGTCCTGCCTTGCAGGTGTGTTCCTGGAGTTGGATTTAGCTTGCCTGTTACTTACACCCGGCGAGTTGCCATCCTTGTCCCTTCTGTTAGGACTGCTGGTAAGCATTTGTGTTTCCTGCACTTTTCTTTTAGGAGTTTTTATGAGATTTTTTTTTACGATTTTATTTATTATTTATTTGACAGAGGGAGAGAGAGAGATCACAAGTAGGCAGAGAGGCAGGCAGAGAGAGAGAGAAGCAGGCTCCCTGCTGAGCAGAGAGCCCAAAGGGGACTCAGAGCGGGACTCAATCCCAGGACCCTGAGATCATGACCTGAGCCAAAGGCAGAAGCTTAACCCACTGAGCCACCCAGGCGCCCCTAACTGTGAGAGTAAGTGTATGAGCCCCATGTTATGGCTAGGAATAGAGCTCAGGGAGCCAGCCTCACCAACAGAACTGTGGAAGGAAGGGCCACATGGGCGTTTGAACGTAGGTTTTTTGACTCCTCGATGTAAGGTGGCCTGACTGTGCCCTGGGTCTCCTTCCATGTTTGGATGGATGACCGGAACAGCACCCAGCTATCATTTACATTCCTGCGAAGGGGCTTTCCCCTGGCTCCCCCGTTTCCTCCTCCCCATGAACTTCCAGCCCACGTTTCCCTCCAGTCTACTCCAGATTCTTCCCCCATGCTTGGGCCAAGAACAGTGTGCTGCTTTGCTAAAGCTGTTCCTTTTAATTGGATTTGTAAATCTTCCATTTCTGTGGTCCTTCTGTCCCATTCTTTCAAAGAAGCCATTTCTGACCCACCCACCTGGCCCACCCCATGCAACCACAGTAAATACTAGGAAGGGAGTCCTTTTACACAACTTTTTTTAAAGATTTTATTTATTTATTTGACACACACAGAGAGAGAGAGATCACAAGTAGGCAGAGAGGCAGGCAGAGAGGGCGAAGCAGGTTCCCATTGAGCAGAGAGCCCATGCAGGTCTCGATCCCAGGACCCTGAGATCATGACCTGAGCCGAAGGCAGAGGCTTTAACCCACTGAGCCGCCCAGGCGCCCCTGTTTTGTTTTTTTTTAATCTGTCCCCAAATATCATGTAATTTGGTTAATTCCTTAGCTTGTCTTACTGATCCTCTCTAGTGGGTTTTCAAATGGGGTCACTTTGGAGATTTAAAGGGGGTGCTACATGCTCAGGCTAGAGCTCCCCAGACTGGACCAACCAAGGTGTCTTGAGAGCCTGGAAGCTTTTTCAGTTGTTGTCGTTGTTGTTTTAAATCTCCCAAGGCTCTTAGCCCACAGCCTTAAAGCCACTGTAAATGATTTTTAAAAAAATTAGTAAACACAGCACACTTGACGTAAGGGTATTGTGGCCTCAGAGACAGATTGAAGAGACTCCAGCCAGAGAGCAGGCCGAGTATAAGGGCCCTCTGTAAAGCAGGAAGCTGAACAACCAGGAGGGTATTGGGAGATGAGGAGGCTCCCTGCAGCGCACCAAAAAGAGGACAGGCCAGCCTGAGACTCCCAGGTCCGCGCCTTATGGAGACGGTGGTTTTGGTGCAGTGGGATTACTGTGGTAGAAAGAAAAAGGAGTGAAAACCCAAGAGGGCCAGAACTTTAAAACACACAAATTTGAGGATCTGTTGTAGCCAGTTACAGTTGAACCTGAAACCCAGGTCTGAACTGCATGGGTCCACTTAATGTGGGTTCCCCCGCCCCAATAAATACAGTACTGTAAATATATTTTCCCTTCCTTATGATTTTCTTAATATTTTTTTCTCTACCTTTGTTGTTAGAACACAGTATATAGTACATACAATGTACAGAACGTGTTCATCAACTATTACCTGTAAGGCTTTTGGTGAGCAGTGGGTTATATTAAGCTATTGGAGAGTCAGAGGTTGTAGGTGGGTTTTTAATTGCATGTGTGGGGGGGTTCACTGCCCCTAAACCCCATGTCGAGGGTCAACTGTCTTTAGATCTCTACTGCCTTGTACCTCCCGTTTTCCTAGTACAGGTGCTAGCCAGAAGAGGAGTGAGTTTAAAAAAACCCCACAAAATCCAGTAACACAAGACCAATGAAGTCAGTCAGGAATTTCAGGACCCAAGTGGAGACCAGTTGAAGGGCCATTCTTTTCCCTTATTTTCTTCCTGAGACTTTAGATTACATAACTGATAGCCCCAGCCGGTTTCACCATGTTGGAGCTTGCAGATTTCCTCATCTTGGCAGGCCTGGCTTTCCCCCTGTCTGTTGAACTCAAGAGTGTATCCTTGCATACGTGCTCAGGTGGTGGGTGGTCGGGAGGATCTGTCGCACACCCCCCTGTCCAGGGCAGGGCAGGAGGTTGGGGGTCCTATTGCACTGCTCACTGAGTGAGGGTTGGCACCCTGCCCGTAGGTGCTGCTAGCAGCACCCAGGTGCAGTTTCTGAAGAGCTGCCCCACCCCCACAGTCTCCATTTATTGGGATGAAGTGGAATTTGAGACATGAGAAACGATTTTTTAAAAAGATTATTTATTTATTTATTTATTTATTTATTTATTTATTTATTTGACACACAGAGAGAGAGATCACAAGTAGGCAGACAGGCAGGCAGAGAGACAGGGAGAGGAGGAAGCAGGCCCCTGCTGAGCAGAGAGCCTGATGCAGGCCTCGATCCCAGGACGCTGAGATCATGACCTGAGTCGAAAGCAGAGGCTTTAACCCACTGAGCCACCCAGGTGCCCCATGAGAAACGATTTCATCAAAGAAAAAACATTGTACAGGCTTCTAACATGGAGCTTGACTCCAGTGGTCTTACCTGCAGCGTTCCCACGTTTTGGTCTTTTTTCTGATTTTATCTTAGTACTACTTAGTTGGCATTTCCCTGCTCAAAATCCTGCTGGCCTAGGCATCCGTGATGTCTTGATTGTCACGTGTGCACTCTGCTTGGTCCTTGCCAAGTCCCACTGTAATTAGTGCTTCTTTAAGAGCACTGCTGTTTTAAATGCTGTGGACGCTTTTGGGAAAGAGGGCTGAATTCCAAGGGACTAGGGCTTCGTTTCTGGCCTTGGTTGGTCCAGTGACCATTCCTGGTTTTGCAGCTGACTCTCTCCTTTGCACTGGTAAGTTTATCCCTATTTTGTCCCTGTGGTTCCAGCACCAGCCAGGCGGTCTTCCTGTCTCATTACTGAAATCAGGAATCCAGCTTTCTTTTTTCCCCCATGGACCAGTTTCTGCTGGTTTGCCTAGGCTTTTTGTCCCACCCTTTGGTGAGCTTGTTTTCTGTTCCCCACACCCTTCTTCTAAAGGCCTTGAGATGTTAATGGTCTCAATCCGAAATGTCTGCTAGTCTTGTTTGACAGCTCTCCTGTCCCACCCTACCTGTGCCCTACCTAGGACTCCAGAGGTCAGTGATAGGACTCTAAGGGGAGACTGCAGGGATCAGAGTCAGCTCTGGGGTGCTTTTCCTCCGTGGCTCCCAGCCTGGATGGTAGGAGGGTCTTTAAAGTTGGTCTCCTTGCTTGGCCTGGCTCAGGCTAGCCAGTGCCGCTTTGACATTTGTCCATGGGACTAGTTTTCCTATTGTTGGAAAAGAAGGAATGGGTGCCTTAAATTAATTGCCTTAACAAACTGTTAACATGAAAAGAGCTTAAAAAGGACATCCATTTCTTTTTTTTTTTTTTAAGATTTTATTTATTTATTTGACAGAGAGAGAGAGAGAGATCACAAGTAGGCAGAGAGGCAGGCAGAGAGAGAGGAGGAAGCAGGCTCCCTGCCGAGCAGAGAGCCCGATGTGGGCCTCGATCCCAGGACCCTGAGATCATGACCTGAGCCGAAGGCAGAGGCTTTAAACCCCTGAGCCACCCAGGCACCCAGGACATCCATTTCTTGACATGATCAAGGACTTCCCTTTTGCCCCTCCCTCCCGCCCCCCACTGTGTACTAGAGACTCGTCTTGAGCCCCTCTGCTTTTGCTCTCTTTCTGCCTTTTACTCAGAGGAAGCTGTTGAGAAAGTTTCCTGTGGTGTTGGTGGGGGAAAGAGGAGTAGCTGTGAGTAGTGTCTTTTCCGTATTTAATGCCCATCCTGATGGGCAGTTTGGGGACTGCAACCAAGGAGCCCATGCTTGGCAGACATGCACACCACAGTCCCCTGTTGGGGAGTGGGCACTTCCTGGCAGCGAGAGAATTCACAGGCCAGCTCTTGTGTTCTTGACTGGTCTCTTTCCCAGTTTATGCATTTTTTAAGTTTTTTTAAAAAGATTTTATTCACCCATTTTTAGAGATGGGGGACAGAGGGGAGAGGGAGAATCAGGCAGACTCCCCCTGGCATGTGGAGCTCAGGACACACAGCTCATAGGGCTTGAGCCACGCTCCCCAGATCATGACCTGAGCAGAACCCAAGAGTCAGACAACCCACTGAGCCGCCTGGGCCCCTCTGGTCTCTTGCCCAGTTTGGATAATACCTGACTGCAGACAAGTCCTGATTAAAATGAAATTTCTGCAGCAATTAAATACTTGATTAACCTCTTGATTTGGAGGCATTTTTTAGTTTGGGAACTTACAATTGCCTTAAAATTGTCAGTGGATGTGACCCTGTAACCTTGGACCATCAGGAAGGCCAGAGCTGGGCCTTTATTACCCAGGGCAGAGTAATTAACATAGGAGTCCAGCCTACTCAGAAACACACAACTTGTTGGAATGGGGAAAGAAAGGAAAATTTTTATTTTGTTGTGTTGGAAAGAGAAAATATGGCTAATAATGTTTAAACCACCCTTCCTTTTTTTTTTTTCTTCTTTGTTATTATCTAAGTATTTCTGCTTCCCTCCCTGGGACAGCTTTCCCCAGGTGATGAGTGCCTTTCCTTAAAATTAACCTGTCCACGTGATCTCAGCCACAGAGGCAGTTGAAACCCCTTGTGCTGCTAGGGAGTGAAAAGGTTTCAGGTGCACAATGTTGCCCACTGTTTAAGAGGTGAGGACTGAGTTACATGGCCACCTACGGAGTCTGGCCATTTTATTAAGTCAGCCCCTGAGTACCACCTATTTTGGTCCAGATTAAAACTCTGCCTTTTGTGACCTTAGAGGCAACAGAAAAGCTGTGCATCTACGTCAAAACCTATCTTTCTGTGTCTGGTTTAAAAATCCATAATTTACGTGGGCACTGATCTCAGTGTTGGAACAGATCTCTTTTATTTGCCGGTTGGAAGCTGCCTGGGCCACTCATTAGTACATCAGAGGTCAGATGGATGCCGGGGCGGCAGCTGGGACACCAAGGATTTCATCTGGCTTTGTGTGACCACTGGCTGCCTGTGGGGCTGTAAATCGGGCTCAGAGTTCTAATTTTTTCAAAACCTCTGGGGAGTTAGTCCAACACTTGCCTGTTGTGAGATAGAACTTAAGATAATATTTATGGTGGAGGGCAAAGGAAAAATAATACCTAATGGGAACATTGTGGGAAGAATGGTTAGTAACCTATTAGAAGTAAATTATTTGGGGCCAGTGGAGCAACTCGTTCACAGACTTCACGAGTATTAGGTCTGTAGCTATGAAGAGCGCCTCACCACTGAGTCTAGCCTCCAGACCCCACCCCATGGACACTAGGTTGTCAGTGGGAGGGTTTCCCTCCCTTACTTACTTGGGTTTGGGGGGGTATAATTTACATAAACATAAGTGTACATTTTGAATTTTTTTTAAAGATTTTATTTATTTATTTGACAGAGAGAGAGAGAGATTACAAGTAGGCAGAGAGGCAGGCAGAGAGAGAGAGAGGAGGAAGCAGGCTCCCCGCCAAGCAGGGAGCTCGATGCGGGCCTCGATCCCAGGACCCTGAGACCGTGACCTTAGCCGAAGGCAGAGGCTTTAACCCACTGAGCCACCCAGGCGCCCTACATTTTGAATTTTGACAGTTGTCTTTGATCAGCTTCTCTTATTTTTCACCTTAGTTTTGCCTTCACTGTAAGTGAGATTATGCAGTATATTAATTTTTTCCAGTTCTGATTTCATTGATGTTTCAGAAATATACTTGAACATTTTATAACTTAATAAAAGATAACTGAAATTCTCTGTATCACCCTTTCTTAATACCTAGTTTGTCCCTTTTTTAAAAAAATGAGGGGTTTTTTGGGTGCTTGGGTGGCTCAGTCGGTTAAGCAGCTGCCTTCAGCTTAGGTCATGATCCCAGGCTCCTGGGATCGAGTCCCACATTGGGCTCCCTGCTTGGCGGAGAGTCTGCTTCTCCCTCTCCCTTTGCCTACCACTCTGCCTATTTGTGCTCTCTACCTCTCTGTCAAATAAATAAATAAAATCTTTTTAAAAATGTGTTTTTATATATTTTTAGTGTAAGTTTTTATTTTAATTCGTTAGTGTACAGTGGTAGTTTCAGGTTTATAGTATAGTGATTCACCACTTCGATACATCACTTGGTACTTATCACAGCAAGTGTACTCCTTAAATAGCATATTCGTTTTTGATTTTGGCTTTTCCCTGGCAAACGTAATCCTTTCAAATGCATGAATCTGAAAAATTGTGCAGATATACTATAGTTGTTTCTCTGATACAGAAGTTTTGTTTATGAACTAGAAAAATTTTTAGATACTCCAGTTTTATTTAGGTAAACAAGTTTATTAAAAACTATGTTTGGTAGGCAGTAATCCAAAACACATTTCTGGAAGCACCTGAGTGTCGGGTAAGCATTCAACTCTAATTTCAGCTCAGAGAGCCTGCTTAAGTTTCTCTCTCTCTCTCCCTCTGCCCCTCCCTCCCCTCCCTTAAAAAAAAATTCCGGCATGTTCTCTCTCTCTGTCTCTCTCTCTCTCTCTCTCTCTCTCTCTCTCTCTTTTTTAAAATTTTATTTGAGAGAGAGAGAGAGCGCTTGCGCCTGGCGGGGAGGGGTGGAGGGGGAGAGAGAAGCAGGCTCCCCTCTGAGCAGGGAGCCCAACATAGGACTCATCACAGGACCCTGTGATCATGACTTCAGCTGAAGGCAGAAGTTTAACCAACAGAGCCACCCAGGCGCCCAACAATTCTGGCATGTTCTAAAGTGCCACTTAGTGTCATGTAATGTAACTTTTGGATCTGTTGG
The DNA here is from genome assembly GCA_002007465.1 of Ailurus styani. Taxonomy (NCBI): domain Eukaryota; kingdom Metazoa; phylum Chordata; class Mammalia; order Carnivora; family Ailuridae; genus Ailurus; species Ailurus styani. Next base: position 722,963 of record LNAC01000497.1, on the reverse strand, counting down.
AGGAACGCCTAAGCATAGGTGTGTCACTTGCCAGCATCAAGAAGATACTCCTTGTCTGTGGGCCCTTGTTAAGGCCTTCAGGAAGTGTGGGTGAAGCTCCACACCGCAGGCAGTAAACCCTGGGGGTCTCGGTCAGTATCATCAGTTGGGAATGTGCCTCAGGCTTCATGGGTCGGGCAAAGATAACAGGGCTCCAAAGATAACAGGGCTCCGGCCTGAAAACCAGAGTCTGACCAGGAGACAAATGAATAAATAGTCCAGGAAGCAGAGGGAGCTCTCCCAGGTTGGGTTCCCCAGGGGCAGACGCTGGAGAATGAGTTTATCAGCAGTTGTGTGAAGCAGGGAGGAAGCAGGATGGAAGCAGGCCCAACAAGGGCAAAACTGTCAGGCCCTTGCTGCTGCCTGGGACAGAGCCTGACTTTCTGTCCAGAAGAAGAAGAATAGAGCAGGTAGAGGGAGGCTGTTCCAGGTAGCAGAAATGGGATGCACAGAGGCTTAGCTGCATTCCCTCCTTTGCACCTCCAGAGTTGCCATGTATAGTGTCCCACAAGTAGTGTTCTGTGACCTCATGAGTAATAACTTTAAAAAATTAGGGGTGTCTGGCTAGCTCTGAAGAGCATGTGACTCTTGATCCCGGGGTCTTGAGTTTGAGCCAGACACTCTTTGGGGGGAGAGAGTATTTAAATAAATATACATATTTTCTAAAAGCAAAAAAAAAAAAAAATGTGTGTTCTTGTGACTTCACAGAGGTTCTGCGAACTACTAACTGTAGCTTAGCATGGGAGGTGCTTCTGTCTTTTGCATGCTGGTTTTCCTGCTCCACATCCCCATGCCTCCTTCCCACCTCACCTCTGCCCTTAGAGCTCACCTGGGGGGTTTTCCAAAATCCCAGAAAAATATACTTTGGCTGTATCATCCTTTTTTGCCTCTGATGGGCCCTTTGTTGTTGTTTTTTAAAGATTTTTATTTATTTATTTGACAGAGATCACAAGCAGGCAGAGAGGCAGGCAGGGAGGAGGAAGCAGGCTCCCCACTGAGCAGAGAGCCCAATGTGGGCCTCGATCCCAGGACCCTGAGATCATGACCCAAGCCAAAGCAAAGGCTTACTTAACCCACTGAGCCACCCAGGCGCCCCTGACAGGCCCTTTGTTGAGTTCAGGTTTATGACTGTATCCTCGGCTTTATTTTTATATATATATATATATATATATATGATTTTATTTACTTGTCAGAGAGAAAGAGAGAGCGCGAGCGAGCGCAAGCACAAGGAGCAGGCAGGCAGAGGGAGAAGCAGGCTCCCTGCTGATAATAGGACTTGATCCCAGGACCTTGGAATCATGACCCGAGCTGAAGGCAGATGCTTAACCTTAACAGGCTGAGTCACCCAGGCGTCCCGTGTACCCTCCGCTTTAAACAAAAGGAGATGGTAAGAAGAATTTAGGAACCCATTTTGTCTGTGACTCTGGCAAAACCGGAAGGTTTGTGTGCCTTGCTGCCCAGGATGTCATTCTCTGGGGTTTTGTTTTTAAGAATCAGTGCTAGAGGGGTTATCTTCCAGAATGAGCTCACTTTGATACTTTGTAATAATTCTGACATTCTAGGACCATAAGTTGGGTTATTTCTCTTTTATCAAATCTGCAAGTAAGCTCAGCCAAATTCAGGCATTCAATTTGGAAAAAGAATTTACTCATCTAAAAAAAAAAGAATTTACTCATCTAATTATCTGTGCCTTTTTATGTGGTTTTTAGCCTTAAAAAGGTAATGGTTCTGGTTTTGTTGTGTGTCAGTATCAAAAGCTGTGTGCTCAGGGAGGGTCCTTCCAGGGAGAAGGAACAGTGTATGTGAGGTCCCTGAGACACGAGAACATGGCAGGATTGCTAGAATATAAAATTGGGGACCTATGTGCCTGACTTTGGGGCTTTGGGACCTGGTCCCACAGCAGGAAAGCAGGTGATAGGGAGGGAAAGGAGCTTTTATTTTTACTTTTTAAAGATTTATTTGCGAGAGAGAGATAGAGCACAGTCTGGGGCCTGTGAGAGGAGAGAAACAGGCTCCTCACTGAGCAGGAAGTCTGCAGGGCTAGACCCCAGGACCAAGACCTGAGCCGAAGGCAGATGCTTAACAGACTGAGCCATCCAGGCACCCCGTAAAGGAGATTTTAAGATGGTTTGAGTATACTTTGAGTTGGGGCCCTGCTAGGTGGTGGTTAGCTGGTGTTGGAAAGAGGGAACAGTGTTCATTGGAAGTGTGAAATTTTCTCCTAAAAAAATAGGGAGGGGAGGGGCACCTGGCTGGCTCAGTTCCAGGAGCACGTGACGCTTGATCTCAGGGTTGTGAGTTCTAGCCCCACACTAGGGATAGAAATTGCTTAAAAAAATAAATAGGGAAGGACACATTGATATGGCTTTGGGGGTGGCACAGAAATGTCAAGTGAACAGCACATGACTTTTCAGGATCTTCCAACTAATGCTTCTCTATTGGCACTAGCTTCCACATTGGGTCTGAAGCTGTTAGAGCTTAACGGTATTCCTCTCTGTTTTAAACCCTTCCTTTCAAATTTGCCATGTCCATTGAGCCTGAAGATTTGGTCTGGAGCTGAGTTGGCTGCTCTGCCTGTTCTGGGCCTGTTCTTGGACATCCCACTCCACCACCAGGTAGTCTTGACCTCATTTAGCTTGGGAATTAATCTCATTCAGCTAGCTGGCCAGATAGGCAGTCCAAATCTTTTACCCTAACCCTTGCGGTCAGATGTGCCTTGACATGTAAGATTTCTGAGTTTAGAAAGTTAATATTGTGTACATACATATATTAAGGAACGACACCACAAAATAACAAATACTAGTATTTCTCCAGTGAAGTGCACGAACTCTCACACTCACTGGTATAGGTAAAAGTGATAAATCATTTTCATGCCTGTTTGGGTTTTGCTGCCAAATAGCTTATGTAAACACTTTTGGTTTCCAGAACCTTTTGGATTTTGGAATTGCAGAAAGGGCATCCTGGGTTTATATGGGACCTCGGTGTTTGAATAATGCCCTCTGGGGCTGATAAGTGTCATTTTTACTTTTTTTTTTTTAAGGTTTTATTTATTTATTTGACAGAGAGAGACACAGAGAGAGAACAGCAGCAGGGGGTGTGGGGAAGCAGCCTTCCCTCTGAGCAGGGAGCCTGATGCGGGGCTCGATCCCAGGACCCTGGGATCATGACCTGAGCTAAGGGCAGACGCTTAAGAAGTACTGAGCCACCCAGGTGCCCCGTTATTTTTATTGTTAACACCTCTTTCCGTGTACATTCTCTGAGACCCCTTCCACTGTCCACCACTAGAGACACCCCCAACGTGCAGGGCTCCCTCCCCCACTACCTCTGTGCTTGGGACAACTCCTTAGCAGCCACTGAGGATACCAAACACGAGGCTTGCTTTTATTGCGCCCCCTCCAGGCTTCTTTTCAATCTCCGTGTCTACCGAAGCCTTTCTGCTTCACTCCCAGTCCCAACATTGACCACCTCATCTGGTGTCCCCCTGCTGGCTTTTTGTGTCCGTTGGTCCTGTCAGGAACAGAAACTGGTGCTTGACAACCTTCTTTTTTATTTGGGTGGAGTTTGACCAGACTTAAAGTTAGTAAGTCGGAGAATTCTTACTATCCACCTTTGCAAGTATATTTTCCTTCTCCTGCATCAAGTGATGTAGCAGTGGTATATATTGCCAAATTGGAAGAAATGGAGCTGTATAAAGAACAAGGATAATGCAATACAGCATTGCTTGAGATTTTTTAAAAATCAGGCAATGGCTTTAAAATTCTATCAGCAGGTACTAATTAAATAAGTTGTGGTATGTCCATGGCAGCTTGACCCTGAACACTCTCCAAGTTAATATAGTTCGCTGAAAAAAGACTGGTATAATGTACTCATATTTGTGTCTTTAAAAAAATTCAGAATACACAATGTAACATATTTTTAGATGGTTGCATAAAAAAATAGAAACAATTGAGTGCGAAATGGGATATTTTAAGAACTATTTGCACTTATTTCATTTTGCACTAAAAATGCATATATATTCCCTAGTATTTTTTTTAAGTAAAGACTTCATTTTTAAGTAATCTCTACACCCAGTGTGGGGCTCAGAGTCATAGCCCTGAGATCAAGAGTCTCACATGCTACTAACTGAGCCAGCCAGGCACTCTCCTAAAATTTTTTTTTAATGCTTCAACACATCTATCTCGCCTCTCCCTCCCCTTAACTTGTCCTCAGCTCAGTTCTGCGGACTGGAGCTGGTAGTGCTTGTGCATGCAGAGGGTACAGATTCCAGTCTTTCCCCTCTTCCCCAGGGCCCCCAGGTCACAGCTCTGGAGCAGCACGTGGCCAGAGATGGCAGGAGGGACTTCTTCATCTGGTTTGGACTGTGGTTTTGGAGCACTGGCATTCTGTATATTTTCCATAAATCAAGTAAAACCTGGTTTTGATGTGATTTCATAGACTTAGTTTCATTCTGGCTGGACTCTACTCCTTGAACTTGGGTTAGTGTTTTGGTTTCTTTGAGTAGGAGAGAGCGTTCAGCATGGCGGACCCAGGTAAGACTCTGGCTTGTCACCCGCCATCTTCCACGTTGTTTCTATAGTGGGAAGCTTAGAAACCCTCCTGCACGGGTGGTGACCTCCTTTTGTCCAGGCCGAGTTTGTGGGAGGCCGAATGTCCCCGGTTGTTTGAAGGGATATGAGAGAAATCTTAAAAACAGAAGAGTGCAGCAGTTACTGTATTTCGATTGGGGCATCTCGATGACGAGGAGCCCCTCTGTCCTTTCAGTTTACATTCCTCAGTGATGTGGGTAGTTCTATTTTAAACTGGAACCTCATTCTTCCAGGATGCATGGCGTGCTCTCATATAGGAGTCCCCTGGGGGGGGGGGGGGGGGGGGGGG
>LNAC01000497.1:673924-709719 GCA_002007465.1 Ailurus styani | reverse complement strand
TTTTTTTTTTTTTTTTTAAGATTTTATTTATTTATTTCACAGAGGGAGAGAGATCACAAGGAGGCAGAGAGGCAGGCAGAGAGAGAGGGGGAAGCAGGCTCCCCGCCAAGCAGGGAGCCCGATGCGGGCCTCGATCCCAGGACCCTGAGATCATGACCTGAGCCGAAAGCAGAGGCATTAACCCACTGAGCCACCCAGGCGCCCTGATTTCTTTTCTTAATATGAATACTGGAGAAGAAAGGAGGAACACAGTCAATTACCATAAAATTTGGGGGATTGCGGTAAGGTATTTAAAAATATACATATAGTTGGTGTCATGCCACCCCCCCTTTTTAAAAATCACTTAATTCATTTAAACCAAAATACAGAATGATTCTGATCTTAGGGTAAGAAGAGATTTTGATTTCTTTTATAGGGAACACTTAAATCACAAGTTTGATTTGGAAGTCATTGGTCTAAGAAACTGTCTTCAACTTGTTCATTTATTCTTAATAGTATTACTAAATAAGCAAGTAATTTGGGGGCTTTTTTTTTTTAAGATTTTATTTATTTATTTGACACAGAGAGAGAGAGATCACAAGTAGGCACAGAGGTAGAGAGAGAGGAGGAAGCAGGCTCCCCGCCGAGCAGGGAGCCCGATGCGGGCCTCGATCCCAGGACCCTGAGATCATGACCTGAGCCGAAGGCAGAGGCTTTAACCCACTGAGCCACCCAGGCGCCCTGGGGGCTTTTAAATATTGCTTGTTTGTACCGACAAGTTGGCAGATCACAGAAATAGAGTATATATCCTGGAAATAGACTTTATATTTTGCTAGTAACTTAAGAAGACATCAGACTAAATAAGAGGTAATAAATGCATACATGTTATAGATTTAAATTACAATAGCAAACACCAGAATAAAAACGTAACTGGGTTAAGAGATTATTACATGAAAAGGAGGGGGCCCAGTATTTTAAAAAAAGAGATAATGCAAAATGAAGTTAGATGCATGTTTAATACCTAAAGACATGAAAGCATTCTTAGAAGTGATACAGGACACTTGTGAAATTCTGCATTTTTTTGAAAAATTTTTTTTTTTAAAGATTTTTTATTTATTTATATGACAGAGAGAGATCAGATCACAAGTAGGCGGAGAGGCAGGCAGAGACAGGAGGAAGCAGGCTCCCCGCTGAGCAGGGAGCCTGATGCGGGCCTCGATCCCAGGACGCTGAGATCATGACCTGAGCCGAAGGCAGAGGTTTAACCCACTGAGCCACCCAGGCGCCCTTTTTTTTGAAATTTTTAAGTAACCTCTCAGCCTCATGAGCCTGAGATAAAAAATCTCATGCTCTTCTGACTGAGCCAGCCAGGAGCCCCAAGAATTAGTGCATATTGAAAGGAGAACAGCTGGGGCACCTGAACGGCTCTGTTGGTTAAGTACCTGACTCTTGATCTCAGCTCAGGTCAAAGAAGGAAGGAAAGGAAAGGAAAGGGGGAAGGGGGACAACTAGAAAATGGGGTAGAGAGATAGTTACTCTGAGAAGATCATAATAGGTAAGTACAATTTTAGGAAGGAAGGCAGAACAGGTGAAGGAATGAAAGAGATGCAGACACCTTCCAGAGGGACAATCCAAACACTTGATGCAAACATACAGAAGTATATTCACCTGAGGAGTAAGCCAATTAAGATGACACCAGAGTACTGTTTTGGATAAGTAACAAAGTATGTACACCACACTTAATCTTCGTTGGGTCTTGTGTTTTGAACAATATCTAGATCTTTAAATATGGAAGGAGCTTATTCCTTTTAGTAGGACTCTCCAAGGGCATGTCCTTTATCCCGAAGGCATGGATTGCACCATGTAAATGGTCAACAATAGGAGTTACCCTTACATTTATAAAATGTTTATGGTCACATTATAAGACAGTGTTAACTAAAATTAGCAAACCCTGAAGTTGCTTCAGGAAAAATTAAAACAAGTAAACAATCCGGGCGCCTGGGTGGCTCAGTCCCTTAAAGCCTCTTCTTTCGGCTCAGGTCATGATCTCAGGGTCCTGGGATTGAGGCCCACATCCGGCTCTCTGCTCAGCAGGGAGCCTGCTTCCTCCTCTCTCTCTGTCTGCCTCTCTGCCTACTTGTGATCTGATCTCTCTCTCTCTGTGTCAAATAAATAAATAAAATTTTAAAAAAAAAAAAAAAACAATCCATAGAAGATTTTGGGAGGGAGTAGAAATAGGCCAGAATATAAATAGTGGTGTTTCAGGGGTGCCTGGGTGGCTCAGTTGGGTAAGTGGCTCCCTCCAGGTCAGGTCATGCATGATCCCAGAGTCCTGGGATTGAGTCTTGCATCAGGCTCCGTGCTCAGCAGAGAGCCTGCTTCTCTCTCTCCCTCTGCCTGTCACCTGCTTACTTGTGCTCTCTCTCTGTCAAATAAATAAAATCTTTAAAAAAAAAAATAGTGGTGTTTCACTGATTAGGGTGGGACTGAGGGAAAATTTTAAATTCCTCTCACAATCCTTCATTCTCTTGTTTCCATGTTCCCAAGCAAATCATTCATCTGCTTTCTGTCATAGTTTAGAATTTTGTTCCATTTTAATCAGGTAGGAGATGGATTCAGCCATAAGTAACAAGCTTTCACTCTGCTCCCAAATATGGTTGCTTAAGTATGCAAACAACTCCTGTTTAAAAAACTTAGTCTGGAGTCACTGGAGAATCCTTCAGTTTTACCCCACCATACTGAGGTGTTTACATTCATCCCTGTGGGCACAAATGGCTGCTGGAACTCTAGATAACACACCAGCCCTTTATAGAGATTTCCCAGAAGGCTTGCACACCACTTCTTATATCCATTGGCCAAAATCCAATCTTACACATCAGTTGCAGGAGAGTTGTGTTTGTTTGTTTTTTTTTCCTTCTAAGTTTTCATTTAAATTCTAGGTAGTTGGGGCACTTGGGTGGCTCACTTAGTTAAGTGGGTTCAGCTCAGGTAATGGTCTCAGAGAGTCCCACATTGGGCACCCCACTCAGCAGGAAGTGTCTCCGTCTCCCTCTCCCTTTGACCCAACCCCTGCTTGTGCTCTCACTCAGGTCTCTCCATCTCTTCCAAATGAATAAATAAAGAATAAATCCCACTTAGTTGACATACAGGGTAATAATAGTTTCTGGTTTAGAATGTAGTGATTCATCACTTCCATACAACACCCAGTGCTCACCACAAGTGTCTTCCTTAATCCCCATCCCCCATCTAGCCCATCCTCTCAGCCCTCTCCACTCCAGTAACCGTCCATTTGTTCTCTGTAGTTCAGTCTGTTTCTTGGTTTGCCTCTCTTTTGTCCCTCCTGTTCATCTCTTTTGTTTCTTAAATCTCAAATATGAGTGGAAGCATAGTTATTTATCTTTGTCTGACTGGCTTATTTCACTTGGCATAATAATACACTTTAGCCCCATCCCCATTGTCACAAGTGGCAAGATTTCATTCTTTTTGATGGGTGAGTAATTGTGTGTGTGTGTGTGTGTGTGTGTGTGTGTGTGTGTGTGTGTGTGTGTGTGTGTGTGTGTGGTGAGAGAGAGAGAGTGAGTGAGTGACGTTTTCTTTTTCCATTCATCAGTTGGGCTTTTTCCATAGTTTGGCTATTGTTGATAAGGCTGCTGTTTACCTGAGGGTGCACATATCCCTTCCAAGGAAAGTTTTTTCTATCCTTTAGGTAAATATCTACTAATACAATTGCCAGATCATAGAGTAGCTCTATTTTTAACTTGTTGAGGAAACTCCATACTGTTTTCCAGAGCAGCTGCCCTCTTTGGGTTCCCACCAACAGTGTAGGAGGGTTCCCCTTTCTTTGCATCCTTGCCAACATCTGTTGTTTCCTGTGTTGCTAATTTTAGTCACTTGCAGGGGAGTTTTTATCCAAGTTCAATATAGCCTTAAATAAGATAGACCTTTCTGTTACTTTACATCTGATATTAGTCGAAAGTCAATAGTCAGGATAAGGGTGACTAGTCAGTCCTTTATTGGACATAAGTTGCCTACATGGCTAAAAAGGAAACATTAGCACTCTTCATGTTAAAAGTGAAGTGATAGATACTGTACCATTTAGAACAAAAATTAGGAGGACTGACCTTGATGACTAGTCATAATTTTTTTTTAAATTTTGTAAATAGAAATGCAAGTTCATCTGGACTCCCTGGACTACTTTGGTTCCCTAACTTCTGTTTTTGTTTAGTCACTGTAACAGACCATGTAACCTGCAGGAATCCTTGCCGTGATGGGACGCAGACCACAAGGAAGGCTGAGAATGCCTACTATTTTATATGAATTTATATAAACTAGCCCAGAAAGTAGATCAAGAAAACTTTTTTTATTATTATAAATTGCTGTTACAAATAATGGAAATGGAAGAACAAAATTTAGTTGCTGAGCTCAGGATCCCAGGTCTCTAACCATAGGCCTTCTGTTTTCATCTGTAAGAATTAACAGTCCCTGTTTACCAAGGCCACTGAACACAAGCACTTTCTGTAAATAATGCCTGAGGTTTGGGTGTCATTCTTTCCATTTTGCAGAGAGAAAACTTTTCTTGAAAGAGATTAAGTAATTCTCCAGAAGTCACACTAAAAATGAGTAGAGGAATTGAAGTCTGAACCCAAAACTGATGGTCACCTCTCATTTGGGAGGCAGTTGTGCTCCTGCCTACCCTCCCTTCTTGCACATTTGCACACGATACGTACATAACCTGGCCACCCTATCCCCACCCCCCAGTAACCCTCCCTTTGTTTTGTGAGATTGAGTCTCTTATGGTTTGTGTCCTTCCCCATCCCATCTTGTTTCATTATTTTTCCCTCTCTACCCCTCACGACCCCCCGCCCTGGCCCTCAAATTCCTCATATCAGAGAGATCATATGATAATTGTCTTTCTCTGATTGACTTATTTCTCTCAGCATTACAACATATCTGAACTCAGTACAACTTGAGATTTGTGTGTTTTCATTTCCTTTTACCAGCTTTGGTTTAGAAAAAACTTTTAGGAGCTCCATTCCCTTTCTTCAACCAGGGGACGTTTATCCATTACTAAATTGCAACCGTCAGATATACAGTTGACTGTGAACCATAGTTCCTAAGTTCTAACTCTGAGAAGATTCACTACTTGTCTATATTTAGTTTGAGAGTCTTAGTTCTAGAAAAAACACCTAGAGGTAAATTCTCCCAATTAATTCTATTTAGTTCTGTAAAAAGAATTTACCTTAATAAGGGTCTAGAGTTACCTACGGCGAAGGAAGCATGAGTGATGTTTGCAGCGTACCTCATTAGTGTTGTAAGGGTGGCCACTCATTTTTTATTGCTTTTTAAAACATTTTGTTACTTTCACTTTGAGTCTTCCTGCAAGTGTACCATTTTGGCCACTTTTGTAATTAGAGCTTTTCATAAGGTGCACTGATCCCATGGGGGAGATAGCCGTAATCACGATCAAGAATATAGTTTCTGTCCACATAAAGAAATCCTTGATTTTTCAGTCACATTCAAGACACCATTGATTGTAATATGCACATTTATTTTATATATGCCCAACAAAGGGAAAAGCCCACTGACAGTTTTAAGATGAATCATAGTTTCAGAGCTATTAAATGTGATAAAATTACTCTTTAGAGTGAACTACAGTAGTTCCCTTATCTGGCTTTGTGGTCTGTGAGTTGATGGGTGACGTTTGCATTCTGTCATCTTCTGCCTGTCAGGACACTTTTCTTTTCCTTTTTTTTAAGATTTTTTTTTTTTAATTCATTCGATTGGGTGGGGGCAGAGGCAGAGGGAGAAGCAGACTTCCCGCTGAGTGGGTTGTCGGATGGGGGGCTCCATCCCAGGAACCCCAGATCATGACCTGAGCTGAAGTCAGAAGCTTAACTGACTGAACCACCTAGACGCCCCTATTAGAACACTTTGAATACCAGTCATCAGGCCACCCCAGTTTCCCCTGGCAGACACCATGAATCGCTTTCTGTGCTCTTCCCTATGAAAGCCAGGTGGCCTCCACCTACTCCGTATTAAGTGGTCAGCACTCAGCACTCAGCTGGAATGCACCGATTTGCCTGCCTAGATTGAGACCCTGAGGTTTCAGCTGTGTGATTGGATCTGTTAACATCTAAAAGACAACTTTTTTTTCCCCCTCAAGGCCCATGCTTATTGGGTATTTTTATTTTCCCTCCTTATTGCAAATTGTATGTTTCTGTTTTTGAAATTTACTCAGCTCTTTTACCTGTCATTTCCCCACCCCACCTGCCCCTTGTTTCCTTCAAATGCCCTGTTTAGATAATGGGAACGAGTTTAGCAGGTCCTGGTCTGCACATCTTGGAATGCAGTGCTTGACAGGACTGTGTACGATTTGGAAAAGAAAGCTCTATTTTTGTCTCTACAGATAGGGTTTTTATGACTCAACCCTAGGAATGATCCTATCCTTGTACACTTGAGGATCCCTCAAATTACAGTAAGGGCTTTGTACCCCTTCTGCCTGATTGAAAAATGGAAGAAACGGTTTTTGTTCTAGAATGGGAATTCCAGACGCAAGGGCCTGCTAAGGACCTGGCGAGAAATACGAGGGAGCAAGCCTGGCTAGGAAACAGTATGGGGAGGAGGACAGTAGGGAGACATTTGGAGAGGGGATGGTCAATGTGGTCTCCTTGCCCTGCAGGAATGTAGGCCTGTTACTCCATTTCTTCTGGTTTTTATGAAGGATCAGTTCGGTAAGTCATATGGCATTAGTATAAAATAGAAAGCATTTGGCCGCCTGTGCTTTCCATTGAGGAAGCTAAGAAATAAATGGACAAAGGCTGGGTTGCCTCGGTTGTGTATTGACTAAGACAGCGGCTAGTGCGCGTGAATACCGACACACCTGAAGACAGGGTGTGTGGGTTATAGGTTCTCTCCCTCGTGACTGACCTTTTCACACTAGTGCCCTGTGGAGCTGGGCTGCAGCCCTTCAAACCACAAATCCGGATGTTGGGAAAGGGGACTTCCTTCTTCCGTTTGACTTCCTGTTCTTATCAGCAGCAGGTTTTCACCAGAACCAGAGGTTAGGTCTGGCGGCTTCCAGAAGGAGCTGGGCACCACCCCTGGTCCCTACCTGTAACCCCTACTCTTCTCTCTGTTCTCCTGACCCAGGGGTGGTCGCTGGCTGTTGACTGCAGGCAGGGTCTATCTGTCATCCTTCATGTGCCCTTTGCTCTGGCAGGTCTCCACTTCCTGTTCAGCCATATTTTCTACATTAAATTCTCTGTTTAAATGTCTAATGAGGCTGCCCATCTTCTAAATCAGTCCCCACTGCCTGAGACGTTTGAAATCTGCCAAGTCTATTATGAAACCTGCTTATATGCATTCACTGATGGATCGGTCTAATTTTTTTTATCTTTTAGTTATTTGGATATTTCCATCTGGTTCAGTTTGTTGGCTACTGTTTCCTAGGGCGGTTATAACAAATTACTATAAACTGGTGACTTATATAATAGGAATTTATTCTCATATAGCTCTGGGGGCTAGAAGCCCAAAGTCAAGGTGTGAGCTTGGCTGTCCTCTCTGAAGGCATAGGGAAGAATCTTGCCCGGCTTTTTCCAAACTTCTGGTAGTTGCCAGCAATCCGTGGTTTTCCTTGGCTTGTTACCTGCGTCACTCCTGATTTGTCTCTGGCTTCACGTTGTCTTCCTTCTGCATGCCAGTCATGCCAGTCTTCACATGGCCTTGAGTGGGTTTAGGACTTGCTTTAGTCCAGTATGACCTCCTCTTAACTAATCAGCCTGAATGTGGGGAAACAGTATTTAACCCAATATAGTTACCTACTGCTTTGATAAATATGGTCATGGATCATAGCAAGTGTAAATTATATAGAGATTGTTCCTTCTACAACCCAGTGGCTAAGTATCATGAAATATGTACCTAACCCCCATGTAGTTTGATGTCATGACACTTGGAGCAGGGTAGTAAAGGTGGAACAAAAACATTATGTATGGGAAGGTGTCCTTCACTGCCAGTTTCAGGAAGAGACTGGCATCTGAGCTGGGTTTTGAAATTCAGGGTGAATTTGGAAGAGAAGGCATCCCAGGCCATGGATGGTCCACGAGCATTCCAGATCAGCCCGAGTGCCCCCTCTGATCTGTAGGCCTCCCAGGGATTGGGGCAGTGAATGCCATGAGCAGTTAGCCATGGCAGCCATGGGTGGTTTGGGGGCAGCTGCAGTGTGGGTGTGACTTTCATGTCATTCGTGTGTTCTCCTCTAGACTGAGAAGATTAAGGGGGTGTCCCCAGTTATAAGAGATGAGTCATAGCTGTAAAGTGGAAAGCATATTCGAACAAATAAGGCTGCTCATGTATTGTTTTTTTTTTTTAAAAGATTTTATTTATTTGTCAGAGAGATTACAAGTAGGCAGAGAGGCAAGCAGAGAGAGGAGAAAGCAGGCTCCCTGCGGAGCAGAGAGCCCGATGCGGGCCTCAATCTCAGGACCCTGAGATCATGACCTGAGCCGAAGGCAGAGGCTTTAACCCACTGAGCCACCCAGGCGCCTGCTCATGTATTGTTTTATTGTTTGCTTCCATTTCTGTGGAATATCCAGAATAGAACACAGTGTAGAGACCAAGTACATTCCGGTTGCCATGGGGGAGCAGAGGGGAGATGGAGAAAGACTGCCTAATGGGTATGGAAGCTTCCTTTCAATGATGGAAGTGTTCAGAGCTAGATGGTTGTGATGCTTACACAATATGGAATGTGCTAAATGTCAGTAGTGGTACACTTTATGTTCTACCTAGTTTACCAGAATTTAAAAGCAAAATAGGCCTAGGTAAATGACCCATACCTGTATGACAAAAGATAGATGGGATGAAGGCAAAGGATGCTTGTGGTCTTACTGCAAGTGTTTCTCACCTGAGCACTGTTGGTAATCTCTACATTTTACTCTGTGAGCTGCCGTGCTGAGCTCCCTCCATGTATTATCCTGTCTTTTCCTCCTTTTGGCCGAGGTTGCAGAAGGCCAGGCACTTGTCTGGGGCCTTGTAGGTAGTAGAACATGGAACTGGGGTTTGAAGCTGGGTTACCTGACTCCTAGGATGACCGTCCAGCCTGTTTTGCCCAAGACAGCCTCAGTTGTAGTTGTGCTCCACATGCTGGAAACCCTTGGTCCAGGGCTCACTCATGGTTGGTCACTCCTGAGGCAGTTCCTGAACCCAGACCAGGCTTTTCTAGGCCCCTGCAGATGTGGGACATACACCCTAAGACCTGTTGCACCATCAGCAGTTTGGAATCCCTGATTTAATACCTCAGTATCTCAAAGAAATCCTTGTGGCTTTTCAAGATACACCATGTAATATTAATGAAAACACTGGGCCTTCTGTCTTTATTAATTTTTTATGAACAGTAATACTTCTGATTAAACTGGCTGATTTGCCTAGGGCTGGTGGTACAGAGTGGGGCATGTGGTGGTGCGCGGATGGTCTGGCAGGCTGACTGACCACCGGGCATGGTGTGCATGGTTTCTCTGGCAGATCAGACAGCATCCCCAGTGTCACTTGGGTTGGAATGAGCTGTGCTACTGACTTGACAGGAATATGGTGGCTAACTGCTGGCCTGCAGCTATGACACACCTTGACCTGAGCGCTATGCTCTCCTGCGGGGTTTTCCCAGGTGGCGAGGAAGGCCAGAAAGTCTGTGGGAAGTAGTTTGTGTGCCGAGAGTGGTGGTACATTTCACCATCCGATCGTTGTTCCCACTTTTCGGCTTGGACCCAACTACACTGGTTTCACCGTGTCAGAGTAGCTCCTAATAGTGCTGCCATTCACCCTGTTGGTGGCATTTCCCATACAAAGAACCCCAGCGCTTGCCAGCAGCTCCTTCAGTTACATGTCAAACAGATGCTAAGCTCTCCTCGGGCCTGCCTGCTTTCTTTCCAGGGAAGTGGATCAAGTGGTCCCGGGGCCTAGGGTGTTAGCTCTTTGGGTTTGAGACAAGCTGACCTCAGTGTTTTGCATGAGGTGTGGAGGTCCTTCTGATGCCATGAGCTTTTTCTTGCTTTTCCAGCTGAGCATCGAGCAGGCCCAGACGGTGGCAGAGCAGGTGGAGATGAAGGCAAAGGTGGTACAGTCGGAGGTCAAAGCCGTGACGGCAAGGCACAAGAAGGCCCTGGAGGAGCGGGAGTGCGAGCTGCTGTGGAAGGTAATGGGCCCTGTTGGCCGGCCGGTATAGTTTTTCAGGGAACTGGAACAAAACCACGAGGGTTCTTCTGCCAGATCCCAGATCCCAGCTCGAAGTTTAGAACATTTGGAGGTTTTCCATGGAGTTTGTTGGCAGGAAGATGCAGGAGTGCCTGTACCAGTGTGGGTGCTGTCTGAGCACTAAAGCCACAGGAAAGAAGCCTTCTCGGGGGCAGTCAGGTGTCCAGGACTTGAAGGAGTCTCACGTTTTATGTCGCGCACACTCGAGGAGACAGAAGGGGGCGCAGGCGAGTCTGTTGTTATGAGAGCAGGCTGCTGGGCCGTGTCCTTATTTTTGGTGTCCTGCCTGGTTGCACTTCCTGACCCCTTGTGAAAAACCACTTTCCACTAGGGAGGGCAGCGAGTGAATGCCCTTTCTTCCGTTGAAGCAGGAAAGAGTGCCGAGTAGCCTGGTGTGCTGTTGAGATAAATATCAGCTGGAAAGATGACTCTCCCTACCCAGGTCCTCATCCCAACATTTTTGTTTGTTTGGTTTTGTTTGTTTGTTTGACACAGAGAGAGAGAGATTACAGGTATGCAGAGAGGCAGGCAGAGAGAGAGGGGAAGCAGGCTCCTTGCTGAGCAGAGAGCCCGATGTGGGGCTCAATCCTAGGACCCCTGAAATCATGACCTGAGCTGAAGGCAGAGCTTTAACCCACTGAGCCACCCAGGTGCGGGCCCCCCCCGCCCCAATTTTCTTCTCTGGTCTTTACCCCCTGCCCGAGGAAGAGGGGAGGCTATGCCTATGAATGGGCCAGTACCTCAAGTCAGTTCAGGTCTGTAATGACATTCTCTTAATGCGTGAATAAGACCATATACATAGCTCCTTAAAAAGGGTGCACTTAGGTGTGTGCATGCTCTTTCTCATCTTCTATGTGAAGGAAGAGATGGGATCTCCGTTTCTGAAAGCGATCCTCACCAATCACCATACCTTAAAAAGTTCTGGAAGTCTGGGTTGGGTTTTGCGTTGCATTTTCCATTTAGTTAGCACATAACTAATTGCTTTCTGCCTCTGCTGACCTCTCAAGGAACACGGCTCAGTTGCCTTTTGCCGAGAAGAGAAGAATCCTTGGGTAGCAAAAGTTTTTTTGTAAGATTGAATTTAGCACATATTTTATGCAGGCACCTTTGTGGGCCTGACATGGTTTCCAGACACTGACATGCCTCCTTGGTCTGCCAGGCTCATGCCACCCACGAATGTTAATTATGACTGAGAGGGGACCACTTGGTGCAACCTGAGAGCTCCCTGATGAGCTCTGCCACAGACTTGCTCTTCTGGATTTGCTGATGAAAAGGCCTTTGTGCAGCGGAGTTTCTGCAGATCTCACCTTAGGTACCCTCCCTCCTGGGAGGCCGACTCCCGTCCTCTCCCTAAAGGCAGGTCTCTTTCAGGAGGCATGGAAGGCAAGTTTTTAGTCTTGGAGAAGCAAATCTGGAAGAAGAGTCAATCTCTTTGTGTAATACTCTGTTTCTACTTCATGTTTAAAATCTCGTTCTCATGTAACCTCCAGAATACATGAGACATGAGTCTCGCAGGCTCCTTCTGGACACACCTCGTTCCCATTTGTCTTTACTTCTTATTATGGTACCTCGCCCTGATTCCTGTGGGAGCCCCACTGTTTTTTACTAATTACTGACTTTTCTGCCCCTCCCAGCAAAGCCTTCCTGCCTGTCTCTGCCCTGCCACATCCTTGTTACATGTCTTTTCTTTCTGGCACTCCCAGTACTGAAGGTATTTGAGTGCCGGGTGACCCCGTTGTGGGTATCTAGGTGCACTTCTTTGTGCTTGTGGCTTACAGATTTCCCGTGGACGTGGCTACCTTGTGGGATTAGCTGCAACCGCCTAGTTGGGGAATCCAGACCAAAGCCCAGAGGTTTGGCCCAATGCAAAACCAAAGGACAAAGCTTCTCTTTGATCTGCCCCCATGTGGGCCCCTCTGCACATACGTGTCCTGCTTCCAGATGGGGACGGATGGGAGGGCATGAATGGGTCCATAATCACGTCATCACCCCCCTGCCCCCCAAATCTGACTGAAATCCAGGCCGCCCCGACAATGGAGCTGTATCTGAATTAGACTTTCTGTGGCATTCTGAGTAGTAGAGCTCTCAGCGGCCCTGGTTCCCTCTGCATGATGGCATGAATCAGCAGAAATAACGACAGGCCAGTGGTTCCAAAGACTTACTGTCTCCAAATTTGGAGTGTGTGTGGCCTTTCAGGCTGCCGGTGAAGATGGAAAACCACAAAGAGCTCGAGGGGATGTGTGGCGGGGCAGGGAGGTACAGGCTGTAATCGTGAGTTAGGTTCTCAGTGGGTCCCTTCTCTCTCCACACATGGTCTGTCTTCCTCACGTCGCTCTCCCCCAACCCCCTTGCGGAGTGGACAGTGGGGCAAGGCAGGGGTGGTAGAGCAGAGGAGAGAAATCATTGAAGAGACTGGAGACTCTGGAGCTACACTGAAAATTCAGCCCTTCGGCAGTGCCGACGGACGGGCCTTGTGCTCTAGTCCCCTGGGAGGTCCTGCTGGTGAGGGTGAGGACCATATTCTCTCCTGGTCATCTCGTAACTCCGGTGCCCGGCATAAAGCAGGTGCGCCGTAAACATTTCTTACGTGACTGTTCTTAGCTTTTATATTTTATTTCTAAGTGACAGGAATAATAAAAGAACTCACTGTATCCTTCACCCAGATTTACTGATGATTTACATTTTGCCCCATTTTCATCCTATTCTGTGATTCGGATGAGAATAAGTTGGTGTGTTGGAGACAGGATGCCTCTTTACCCGCTGACACTTCTGTGTTTATTTCCTCTGAGCAAAGGCAGTCTCTTCCATCATCACCATGGCTCAAAAGCAGGAAGTTCAGTCTCGATAGCATGCTGGTGTCTAGTCCCTTGGTCCCTGGTCAGTGTGCACCAGCACCGTCTTTACTGACAACATCCCCCCAGTCCAGGGTCCTCTGCTGCGAGTCGTCCTGTTTGCAGTCATCTCTCATAATTGGCACCGTTCCTCAGCCTCCCTTTGTTCTTTGATCATTACCATTTTTGAAGAGCATGGACCAGCCATTTCTGTCACCCTGCCTGTGGGCCCTGCCGTCACCTCCTCAGGGTGGGTCTGAGGGTGACTCCCTCATGATCCTTGTCGGCTGGTATGTTGTTTTTGCTTGCTTCAAAGCCTCTGTCCTCTCTCCCTGCTCTCCCCTCCAGGTGGAGAAGATCCGCCAGGTGAAAGCCAAGTCCCTGTACCTGCAGGTGGAGAAGCTGCGGCAGAGCCTCAACAAGCTGGAGAGCACCATCAGTGCCGTCCAGCAGGTGCTGGAGGAGGGCCGGGCGCTGGACGTCCTGCTGGCGCGGGACCGCATGCTGGCCCAGGTGCAGGAGCTGAAGACAGTGCGCAGCTTCCTGCAGCCCCAGGAAGACGACCGCGTCATGTTCACACCCCCCGACCAGGCCCTGTACCTCGCCATCAAGTCCTTCGGCTTCGTCAGCAGCGGGGCCTTCGCACCGCTCACCAAGGCCACAGGCGATGGCCTCAAGCGGGCCCTCCAGGGTAAGGTGGCCTCCTTCACCGTCATTGGCTACGACCACGATGGGGAGCCTCGCCTCTCGGGGGGCGACCTGATGTCAGCCGTGGTCCTGGGCCCTGATGGCAACCTGTTTGGTGCTGAAGTGAGTGACCAGCAGAACGGGACCTACGTGGTGAGCTACCGGCCGCAGCTGGAGGGCGAGCACCTGGTGTCGGTCACCATGTGCAACCAGCACATCGAGAACAGCCCCTTCAAGGTGGTGGTCAAGTCGGGCCGCAGCTACGTGGGCATTGGGCTCCCGGGCTTGAGCTTCGGCAGTGAGGGTGACAGCGATGGCAAGCTCTGCCGCCCCTGGGGCGTGAGTGTGGACAAGGAGGGCTACATCGTTGTGGCTGACCGCAGCAACAACCGCATCCAGGTGTTCAAGCCGTGTGGCGCTTTCCACCACAAGTTCGGCACCCTGGGCTCCCGACCTGGGCAGTTCGACAGGCCAGCCGGCGTGGCCTGCGATGCCTCCCGCAGAATCGTGGTGGCCGACAAGGACAATCATCGCATCCAGGTCTTCACGTTCGAGGGCCAGTTCCTGCTGAAGTTTGGCGAGAAAGGAACCAAAAACGGGCAGTTCAACTACCCTTGGGACGTGGCGGTGAACTCTGAGGGCAAGATCCTGGTCTCTGACACCCGCAACCACCGGATCCAGCTGTTCGGACCCGACGGCATCTTCCTGAATAAGTACGGCTTCGAGGGGGCTCTCTGGAAGCACTTTGACTCCCCCCGCGGCGTGGCCTTCAACCACGAGGGGCACTTGGTGGTCACCGACTTCAACAACCACCGGCTCCTGGTCATCCACCCCGACTGCCAGTCTGCGCGCTTCCTGGGCTCTGAGGGCACTGGCAATGGGCAGTTCCTGCGCCCACAGGGTGTGGCCGTGGACCAGGAGGGGCGCATCATAGTGGCCGACTCCAGGAACCACCGGGTGCAGATGTTCGAGTCCAATGGCAGCTTCCTGTGCAAGTTTGGCGCCCAAGGCAGTGGCTTTGGGCAGATGGACCGCCCGTCTGGCATCGCTGTCACCCCTGACGGGATGATCGTGGTGGTGGACTTTGGCAACAATCGGATCCTCATCTTCTAATCACGTTCTCTAGGCTTCTGTATTTGGGCTGTGCGTGCGTCTCTCTCTCTCTCTCTCTCTCTCTCTCTCTCTCTCTCTCTGTCTTTCTTTCTCTCTCCTTTTGAATTTCAAGGAAGAAAACAGTCTCAGGGAAATTTCTTTTTTTCTTTTGTTTAAAGAGAACAAGAAGAGTACAACATTGCTTAAGTCCTACCTCATCTTTATTTTTTTACAGATGAATGTACTTATCTTTTCTGCAGGGATTGAGCCTGTGACGTGATAATTTCTATCTACCTCATAAACCTTTACATTTCTTTCTCCAGCAGGCCCTCTGCCCTTCTCCCCACCCTCAACTCAGTGGAGTTCACGTTCCCCTCTGACCTGTTGTGGGGCGTGATATGCACAAGCCTGGCGTCTCTGTGGCTGGGGGGCACTGGATGTGTGGTGGGGTGTACTCTGTAGATTGAGCCAAGGAAACCTGAAAGAACTACTAAGTTAAAAAAAAAACTATAAAATGTGGAAAAATAAGATTTAAAATGCTGAGTTATAGAGTATTTGTGTTCTGGAGAATACTGTGTTTATGGGATTAGATTGTGTTGTGATCTTGATCTTTTTAGGAAAAAAATTTTTTTTTGATTTTTTTTGATTTTTTTTTTTTTTTTAAATGCTGCAACAGAGAACTTTTCTGTGTTCTCCTTTATTACCTCAGTGTGTTTATCATATCATCCTGTTCAGCATCTTATTCTTAGAAGATGTGGATGTGGCTGTGGCTTGCAAGCCAAGAAAAGCAGACTATTCTATTCATGTTTTAGGGTATGTAATCTTTGCTTCTTTTAAGGGATGGTGTGTATGTGTATGTGTGTGTGTGTGTGTGTATGCATACGTGTGCGTGTGACTGAGCCATCTACACCAATAGAGTAAAGCTGAGGAGCATACACCACCACCCAAAGAAACTTTTCTTTTTACACTTTGGTTTCTAAAAAATAGATGTAGCTTAGGATTTTCAATTAAAAGTATTCTCAAAAGTTAAGTATTCTTAGTTTGTTATTGGTTGTAAGTTCAGTGGAAGGAAGAAGAAAATCAGCCTCATTCTCAGAAAGAGGGTGTCAGACCTGCCTGACCTGTAGACTTGAGTGTGGGAGGGCGTGCGTATACCGAGGTGGTCCGCAGAGAGCATG
This sequence comes from Ailurus styani, assembly GCA_002007465.1. Classification (NCBI taxonomy): domain Eukaryota; kingdom Metazoa; phylum Chordata; class Mammalia; order Carnivora; family Ailuridae; genus Ailurus; species Ailurus styani. The sequence goes on along the minus strand of LNAC01000497.1, from coordinate 693,710 downwards.
AGAAAGCAACAGGCTACCCTCAAAGTCTGCGGGAGGGTGGAGGTCAGTCCCCAACCCCGGCTTGAATGTTGTTCTGTTAATAATGCTAGGTGTTCTTTTTCTAAGAAGAGTAGGCCAAGGAATGAACTTTTCCTTTAAAAGCACAATTTTTTCCTGCTTTGGAAGTTCAGGGAAATAGAATGTTTGAGGGTCATATGAATAGGAACAGCCCATCCCTGCACCCTCTGCTCGGGTCACTTTTCCAGAGTGGTCTGCTCCCGAGCCGTGCAGTAGGACCTCGCGGTTAACGTGAATTTTCTCCCCAAAGGCCTTTGAATGTAAAAGATATGTAAACCAAATTGCCCCAACCCAAAATGTAGGATGTAATATCTTTTGTTACACCTCTGTCTCGGTACCAAAGAATGAAAATTGAAGCCAGGCTCCCGCTGCAGAACTGTGGGACGGCGTCTGTCACTTTACAGGGTTGGTTTGCAGTAAGCTGGACTTGGGTACAAAGTCTTGTGCTTCTGGGCATTATCTGTCTTTCAAGTGAAAAGTAGGCAGAGCTGATCTCCTGCTTGTGAGAACCTATATTTGTCCCTGCCGTCCCCCCACGTACTGAGTAAGAACCCAATTCCAGAGGAGCACGCCTCAGGAGCCAGAGGTGCTCTCGGACGACGGGGGCTTCCAGGGAAACCTTGTTCAAACAGAAGGACTAGTATCAGTTTCTGTTCCTGTATTTCGGAGAATTTCCCCTTGCAATAGAGATGTAGTTTTCAATGAACCGAATGAAGTTATGTGGAGCAATTTGTTTTTGTCATCCCAAAAGAAAAGGAGTTGATGTGAGCAGTGAGCAAGTCAATCAAATTGTTTTTTTTCGTCCCGTTCTTTTTTGGGGGGACATTTACCATTTCAGGGTACCCAGTGTCTTTCCCGTTGTTTTAGTTCTAGGGTTTCTGAATGACCAAAATGGGAGAAAACTCATTTCATAAAGGAGAACCGCATGCAATAAAGGATCCAAAAATTGGAAAGTCGCGTCAGACGGCTGCCTCCCAGCTGTCGTGTTTCAGGGCGAGGAGGTGTCAGGAAATCTTGTTTTACAAAACCACCTTTTCTTTTGTTGAAGCATTTAATTTTGAATCCTCCCCCAGTTCCTGTTCAGTTGCCTTTTATTTGCCCCTAGGTTCTAAGTTCTTTGGTAAAGAGTTTGTGTAATTAAACATTTTTATTGTTTTTTATTTTGGAAATAACTTGGTGCTGATCTTCCTCCTCTCACCCCCCAACCCCCACCCCCAACCACCCAGCAAACCAACCTTTAAACACCAAAGAGAACTGGTTTTAAATGCTTACAAAATTTTACTGAAGAAATGGATCTTAAATTCTTAGAAGTGTCCTCAGAAACTCGGGATGAGTTACTTCAGGTAGTCACTACCTCTGTTTCTCCCATCTTCACTCTGATCCGTCCTTCCCAGTGTCCCCGGATGTGGGGCAATCATGGGACCTGAGTGAGAAATTTTCTTGGTGAATAGCAGTAACATAAAACTGCGTAGTTAGCATTTCTCTGTGGATTTGGTTGTAAAGCCAGGGTTTCCACACTTGACTGAAATGATCGGGTCTTAATTAATAGACTGACCAGTTTGCAGGCTCAAAGCTAGTAGTCCTCCCCTGAAATGAGTGTGTAAGTTCGTGATGCTGCCTGCCTCTTTCCCCTCAGTGGTCGTACATCTCCTCACCTTTCTGCACCCAAAACTGTGCCTCACTGCCATTTGAGAAACATGATCACACTTGAGAAGCTTTTGTTTTTAAAACACTGGCCATCCGTGGCTGCCCATGATTGACTCCTGACCCACAGGGATTGGTGCGAAGCACTTTGGAGTGTGTTTATTGTACAGTGTGGGGTGCTCCAAATCAAGGAAAGAAGAGGAAAGCCAACATTTGGAACTCTAGTGTGAGTGAGGCTCTTGAAAATCGGGGTTTTTAACTGGCTATCTCCTACCTGTTAGGTGATGTAGGGTAGGTAAGAATTGGGTGGAGGAGGAGAGTCTTGAACACGGTGAAAAGACAAGGCTGTAGGGACTTCGAGAGAGGAGGATAAACTGTTTCTGTTAAGTAGATGTGGTGTGCACACAGTAATCCCCATGTGTGTCTGATCTGCACAGGTGGCAGGGGTGGTGCGGGGTATGAGGACAGTTTGTGTTTGGAGATGCCAATTGGATTTGGATATGTAAGTTTGGGTGTTGAGATGGCTAAAGGACATCTAAATAACCCACAAGTAAAAACCACTTTGGGTTGACAGTTAACATTTCAAAAGTGTTAATCTTTAAAAAAAAATAATAGTCATTTCTCCTTAAATTTGGTCACAAGAAGCAATACTGTCTCAGAAACCTCTGTTCTCTGGTGGCTGGCAGGTAGCACATGAGTTGGCTGGAGCCCAGTGGCCCGGGCAGGACCCAAGTGCACTAATCTTTGATGGATGGATGCCCTTTTAAGTTTAACTTATTTGGGGAAACACCTACGGGGGTACCATAAACAGAATCTAAATTGTGTGTTGGGCCAAAAAAGTTGCCAGATTTAAGGCACTTTGTGATGGAGCTATAAGAGAATGGCGTGAGATTGGCTCAGTCTGTTTTATTCTAGTTAAGCCAAAGCTTAATAATTTGAGGAGGGAAGTCTTTTTAGGCTTGAAGTAGCAGAATACAGTTTCTATATGTGTTGTCTTCCTCTTTGGAAGATTCTACAGTTGCTGTGTTCTGGTAGGTAGTGAGAGATATGCCAAAGTTCTAGGGTGGTTTTCTGTTTAAAAACAAAAATCCAGTGGTGCCAAAAAAAAGTTACGTAGGGTATTTATTTAAAACATCACTCACGGATTTTCCAGCAGTCTGGGGCTGTGTAAAAGTCAGACGCTTGCACCTGGCTCGCGTGTGATGATACCCTAGAGCCCAGACCTCCTGGGGCTCTCGCTCTCCCTGGCTTCCTGCAGGCTGGGGACACAGGACATACATGGCAGCTCCACACCACACCATTTGCTTAGTTTCTACCTCACTTTCAGCGAAAGTCATCTACCTCATGTTAGCATCTGATGGGTCTCTGAAAAGCATAGTGTTAATCCACAGGGGAGTGGGCAGGAGTGGGAAGCCACCTTTAGCTCTAGAAGAAAACATTTTTGTAAATCCAGAACTGGTTTTTCCCACGAGAATCATTTGATCGACCTTGAAAAAGAAACTTTGAGACCAAATATTCCTGTACTCCGGCAAATGTCATCCTAAATCCCAAGTATTATTTACCAATCTAGCCTCCCCCCACCATAGGAATTATGCACACCATGACCTTGTTCAGTATTATGAAAGTACTGGTTCATCTGACCTATTTGAGGACTTAACCTGCAAATAAAGACCTTTAGGTCTCTTTTTCTCTTCAAGAGAAAAATACTTTATATTTTGAATGTCTGCAAATCCACCCTTTTAGGAGCAATTCTAAGGGTCTAGTTGTTGGAAACATCAAATATTTGAAGGGAATAAGAATCCTTTAGACTTCATGATTGTATTTGTACCTTTTCTGGACCCAGTAGGATGTTCATCACCAGAACGTTGCAACCATCATTGCTTTACTGAGCGGTGACTGGTGAAGAGCACGTTGCTCTTTCGTTTGTGTTTAATTTTTTTTCTACCAAAGGTAACATGTTGACGGGTTGTACTTTCCTTTTTTTTTTTTTTTTAAGTAAATACTTGATGAAGTTGAAGCACATTACCATGATATACTGTATTGCCTCTCCACCTCTCTTACTCCCCTAGTTGTTGTTGTTTTTTCTTTGTTTGTTTTGCTTGGAAGAGAGGGTCCTAAGACCACTGTAATGATTGCAGATTGGGTTTAAAATATGAAGCAGTACCTCAGTGATGTCTATTTTTAAAACTGATCTTACGGGTTAACAAGCCAGCCTGGTGGGATGTTTTCCATCCATCATTTAACCAGTAATGGTTCTAAAAGTTTTGTGTATCCACATGGTCTTAGACCTCCTTTTAATGATTGTATTAACTTACAAGCTCAGGTAGTATTTTTCTTAAGGCTCTATCTCAGAGCACACTGACTGAATGTTAACGTGTAGCAAAGTGTTTACTTTTCTTTGAATAACCAGCTCTGGAATAGTTCTTTATGTTTCTAGCCGTCTGTGTAGTTTTTCTTCAGAGGAAGATTTTTCACGTTTCTGGGGTGTTGTTTTTAGGGTGGTGTGGTTTCTCCCTCTCCCCCCCCCCATTCTTTTCCCCTAAAATCAATGCAGGTGAGAGGGTGGGTTGTGGGTAAGGGATGTTGTTTTTAACTAGCATGTTAGTTACAATTGGGTGGGTGGGAGGGTAGTATTTTTTTTTTTTTTTTAATGAATCTTGCTTGATACTGTCCATTAGCTGTCATGCCCGGTCAGCAAAATAATTTTTAAGTGTAGAACACATGACTTGTTTTTTCTTTTTTGTTTTTGTTTTTTGTTTTGTGGGAAAGGTGAATGCTGAATTGGAGAGATTAACATGGGCATGTTGCCAGATATTAGGATAACTAAGTTAAACCTTTAAAAGAATTTTTTTTTTTTTAATTTGTCCAAGGCAGACCTGATGTAAGGAAGATGCACCACCAGAATAACTCTCTGGGCCACAGAAGTTCCTGCAAGCCCATCTGGGGTGCTGACTGCCTTTTGACACTTTTAAAAATGGGCATTGCAGTAATGGTGCAGATCCCATCAATTAAGTGAAGAATGGGGGAGCGTTAAGATTTCCCCCAAACCTTTAAAGTGGGTTTTTGTTTGGGGTGCATTTTTCCACCCTCTGAATTTTTACTTTTAAATCTTAGATGTTATCCTGCGGGCTGCAGGCATGACAGGCAATGAGCAGGTGAAGAACCAATGGGAAAGTGTTTGAAAACTCGTGTGTTAGCTAACAAGGCTTCTGAATGTATCGCTGTGGTCCACAGAGAAGGCTGGAGAAGGTAGCAAGGAGATGCTGTATCAGCTACTGCAGCCTTAAAACAAAGTTGGTGTCTCTTTGGACTTTAAAATTGTTCCTATGCAGCTTATTTTATTTTTGTTTAATCAAATAAACAAGAGGGTTTTTCCATGGAAATCGATGTCTGTCTGATCCTTTAATCCAGAATGAACAAGGGTGTGTGTAATTGTGCTTCACAGAAGGGAATTCTGTGAGGAGGGTGGCCTAGAGGTTATGCTCTGGTGGATGGGCCACATTGGGTCCATGCGGGGTTTTCCAAAAAGGTGAATGCGAGTGTTTTTTAAAATAGAGGAAATGCTAAATAGCCTAAGTGTTTCCACATCTGGACTTGTGGAGTCTGGGGGGATAGGTGATCTGGCAGCCCCAGGTCTGCCTTCTCCTGAGGAGCTGAGGAGCGGATGTCCCTGAAGAGGGACAAGTGTTACTGTCCCACTCACTGCAGTCCCCTTCTCCACAGATGGCCCTGCCCTGCTGGAGCAACCTCTCCCTGGGATGGAGGGGCCCAACTTTGGGGTCTAAACTTGGCCCTGGGGAAAAAGTGAGCAGCTTACTCCAATGGCCGTTCTGTGGCAGGGGACCATAGACGCCAGATGGATCAGGACTTCTTTGAGCCCATGAGTTCACAGCTTACTGAGAGACATCATCTTCCATTGGAACTAAATGTTCCCCAACTTTGCTCACCTGTTGTCTGTGCCTCTTCTCAAACAGCCTAGGTTTGACCTGTGGTTGGAGGTGAGCAGTGCACTGGGTTCCATGGTTCCATAGCTTTCCTCCTGTCCCATGTCCCTTTTCCAGCTGTGATGAGTGTTCACAGGGATGCTAATGGGGGGTAGGTCTTACCCTCCAGTACAGGAACCACCTTGTCTAAGTATCGAATATCAGCGCTTGGTGTAGGGAACCTCTGTGCTTTCCTTCACTTGATCCCATGTTGGTAGTATTTCAAGAGTTTGTTTTTGTTTTTGCCCCGTTGGTTACGTCAGCTTTGAAATCAAGACAAACTGTGAATAGCAGTTTCCTGAAGACTCAAGCTGGGAATGTAACTTCATGGACCCTGAGCCCCAGTCCCTATTCACTTTTCCAGGTCCCTTCTTTCTTTCCCTTACCTCTGACTGAACACCATGGGGACACTCTCCAATGTAAAAAGGTGGATGGGTGTACTTTTTTAAAGGGAAAAGAATCTTAATGCTCCGAAAGACCCAGGTAAAGCTGCTAATAAAATGAGGCAGGACCCATTTCTGAGGGAAATGCAGAAAAGGAAAGCTCTAGAATAATCAACACCTCATCTTTAGCCCCTGCCCCCAGTGCCCTCAGCCTCTTCCACTGGATGAGGTGGGCTTGGAAAGACCCAAACCTCTTAGGGTAACTACTCTCCTTTGCAGCTGGCCGCTGGTGCAGCCTCTCTGGAAAGTGAACAGCCAGCTATCACCTGGCATATGAGGTCATTGGAACCCACATACATTGCTGATGAGAGTAAAATGGTACAAACACTTGGGGACTTTGGGACCCATCTGGCAGTTTGTCAAAGTGTTGAGCCGGACTGAGCAATGCCACTCCTATGTCTGAGAGAATCGAAGACCTGTCCACACAAAGCTAGTATGTGAATGTTCATAGTAACATTATTCATAATAGCCAAAAAGTAAAATGTGAACTAGCGACTGCATGAAGAAAACGTATGTCCTTACTGTGGAATGTAACTTGGCCATAAAAAGGAATGCAGTACTGATCACATGTTACGTGGATGAACCAGGAAGATGTGAGAGAAGCCAACCACGCATGATTTCACATACAGGAGATAACCAAAGTAGGCAAATAAATAGACAAAGCAGATTACTAGTTGCTGGGAGCTGGCTGGGAATGGCAGGGACTGCTATGGGTTTGTCTTTTTAAGACTTTTGTTTTGTCTTTAAAGATTTTATTTAAGTAGAGACGCCTGGGTGGCTCAGTCCGTTAAGCGTCTGCCTTTGGCTCAGGTCATGACCTGGGGGTCCTGCTCAGAGGGGAATCTGCTTTTCCCTCTGCCTGCTGCTTCCCCTGCTTGTGTACTCGCTCACTCTCTGACAAAATCTTTAAGAAAAAAGAAAGATTTTATTTAAGTAATCTCTGCAGCCAGTGTGGGGCTTGAATGTGGGGTCAAGAGTCACATGCTCCAACTGAGCCAGCCAGCACTCTGGTAAAACATTATTTATTTATTTTAAGATTTATGTGTTTATTAGAGCATGTGCAGGCACACAAGCAGGGGGAGCTACAGGCAGAGGGAGAAGCAGTCTCCCCGCCAAGCAGGTAGCCCCATGTGGGACTCAATCTCAGGACCCCGAGATCACAACCCGAGCCAAAGTCAGAAGCTCAATCGACTAAGCCACCCAGGCGCCCCGAGAAAACATTTTTTAATTGAGAGGAAGGTACAGAGCTTCCCTCTATACCCCTCTGCCACCCATCCCTCATATACATAGCTTTCCAACGTTATCTACATACTCCTGGGGTTTCTTTGGGGGTGGTGAAAATGTTCTGGAATTAGATAATGGTCTTGGTTTTACAACTAAGTAGGTGAACTGTATGATACATGAATCTTAAGTATGAAAAGGCACAGGCAACAGGTAAAAAATTCAGTATAGGGCGCCTGGGTGGCTCAGTGGGTTAAAGCCTCTGCCTTCAGCTCAGGTCATGATCTCAGGGTCCTGGGATTGAGGCCCACATTGGGCTCTCTGCTCAGTGGGGAGCCTGCTTCCTCCTCTCTCTCTGCCTGCCTCTCTGCCTACTTGTGATCTCTCTTTCTCTGTGTCAAATAAATAAATCTTTAAAAAAAAATTCAGTATATCTGACTACATTAAAATCTTCCATTAATGGGATATTATGCAGCCATCAAAAAGACCCTGAAATCTTGCCATTTGCAATGACATGGATGGAACTAGAGGGTATTATGCTAAGCGAAGTAAGTCAATCAGACAAAGACAATTATGATCTCACCATATGAGGAATTTGAGAAACAAGATAGAGGATCATAGGGGAAGGGAGGGAAAAATGAAACAAGATGAAACCAGAGAGGGAGACAAACCATAAGAAACCCTTAATCTCAGGAAACAAACAGGGTTGCTGGAGGGGAGGGGTGTGGGAGGGATGGGGTGGCTGGGTGATCCACATTGGGGATAAAGTGTAAGACTGATGAATCACAGACCTGTACCCCTAAAATAAATACATTATATGTTAATAAAAAATAATCAGAAGGTAGTAATACAATGTTTATAAAAAAAAAACACCATAAATAAAATCTTTAAAAAAAAAAAAAAGGGCTCCTGGGTGGCTCAGTGGGTTAAAGCCTCTGCTTTCGGCTCAGGTCGTGATCTCGGAGTCCTGAGATCGAGGCCTGCATCGGGCTCCCTGCTCGGCGGGGAGCCTGCTTCCCCCTCTCTCTCTCTGCCTGCCTCTCTGCCTCCTTGTGATCTCCCTCCCTCTGTGAAATAAATAAATAAAATCTTTTTAAAAAAAATTAAAAAAAAAAACAAAAAGAAAAAAACACGTTAAAAGTTCTGATTGCCTTCTCCGGCCTCCTTGTGTTGAGAGGGTCGTGTGAATAGTTCTCCCCTGCAGGTTGTGAGCAGCAGTGAGATGCCGCCGCTTCCTTGCCAAAGTACTCCTTGCAGAGCTCTGCTCCCGTGGCCACGGGCACTATTGTAATGGAAGGCAGCCAGAATCCGGGAGCGAGGCTGACACAGGGCAGCACGCACAGCCAATCAGGATGTCTATATGATGAAAATGTGTACAGTTGGTTTTTTAATGTTTTTTTTTCCATTTGGAAGTAGTCATTTATAACCGACCAGATTACAAAAATAATCATGGTGGATACCTTAGTTCCTCCTCCTAATAAGCCTAGTGACCTGGTCTTCCCTGTTTGTCAGCATCTCTACCTTCTACAAGAGGCGTGGTCTTTTTCTTCATGCCCCCTCATAAAGAAGATAATTTGAAGGGCAATAAAAAGTTGCTTGCCTCTTTGAAATGTTTCCCAACAGTGTAGAGCTCGTGAATCAGATCCTCCATGCAGATGATGCCATGTTTACCAAGAGACCGGCCAATCAGTGTGTTCTCTGTCAAGGGCAGTTCGCTTGTTGATTTGGCCATAACCGTGCTTGTAGATCAATTCATTCACCGGCTTCCGGGTTGGGCCCCCCATGCGCTGTGGTTCTACAATCCTTAGCATATTAACTGAAGCCTTGTTGAGCTTAACAAAGGTGCCACTGAAGATCTGGCAAAGAAAAAGAAGCTGCAGTCTACGGCCATACCACCCTGAACGCGCCCCATCTCGTCTAATGCGGAAGCTAAGCAGGGTCGGGCCTGGTTAGTACTTGGATGGGAGAAGCTGCAACACCTTTCGACCCTTTGGGCTCACACCACTGATGCCTCTGATCCTGATGACAAACGCCAACCTGGGTTCCACAGGTACGCGGAAGTTGCCAGCTTGTCTTGCTGTCCTCGCCACTGGAGTCTCAGTTCTGTGCATCTGCCTATATTCCTCGTGGTAATACTGAGCTTTTTCATAGATAAGCTTCCTCCTTGCCTTTCAAAGCATCTTTTAGGCAGACTTCTTCCTCAGACGCTTGATCTTCAACTCTGCAAAATTCCTTAACCTCTTCTTAAGGGTTTCTGGCATAGCAGGACCCTTCCTTTTCTTCTCTTCTGCACACCCCTCTATGGTTCCAGCCAGAAAAGAGGCTATTTTTCTTTAATGTTTAAAACATCTGTCCAATGAACAATATTGAATAGTGAAAACAAAACCTCAAGGGGAAGGGATAACTAATGAAGAATTGGTATCTAGAATAAAGAACTACAGTAGCAAAACCTAATTTTTAATTTTTTTTTAAAGTTTTCTTTATATTACTTAAGGGTCACATCCTCTTCCCACTGAGCCAGCCAGGTGCCCCAACATAACCTAATTTTTAAAAGCAGGTAAAGGATGTGGTTTACAATTTACAGGGCTCAGGGCACCTGGGTGGCTCAGTTGGTTAAGCGGCTCCTTCAGCTCAGGTCATGATCCCAGTGGGTCATGGGTCCTGGGATCGAGCCAACATTGGGCTCCCTCTTCCGCAGGGAGTCTGCTTCTCCTTCTGCCTCTCCCCCTGGCTTGTGCACTCTCTCTTGCTTACTCTCTCTGTCTCTCAAATAAATAAATAAAACCTTAAAAAAAAATGTACAGGGCTGACCTATACTAGAAGTCTGAGAAATACAAACTAAAGCAACAGTAAGATACAATTTATGCCATCGACTTGATAAAAATATAAAGGTCTAATTATAGCAAGTGCTGGTGGGGAAATTAGGAAGTAAGCATAGCTAGTGGGAGTAGAAAGACTGTAGCCCCTTCCCAGGGGAATTTGTCAGTATCTGATAAAGCTGAAGATGGGGGTCTACTCTTAAATCCACTCATTTTACCTTCAGGAATATGCTGTGGGGAAACTCTGGTACAACAGGACACATACAGGGACCTTAGTGCTTGGCAAAGGACACACCAAGGATCTTGTCAGTGGAGGGAGAGAGGAATGAATTTCAGCTGTTTATTTAATGGAAGTCAGAATGAATGACTGAGGGCGCCTGGGTGGCTCAGTGGGTTAAAGCCTCTGCCTTCGGCTCAGGTCATGATCTCAGGGTCCTGGGATCGAGGCCCGCATCGGGCTCCCTGCTCAGAGGGGAGCTTGCTTCCCCCTCTCTCTCTGCCTGCCTCTCTGCCTACTTGTGATCTGATCTCTCTTTGTGTCAAATAAACAAATAAAATCTTAAAAAAAAAAAAAAGAATGAATGACTGGGAGTTGTGTGGGTATATCTGAAAATGGTATGTTGAGTGAAAAGAGCAAATTCCAGAATGACTTTATAGGATACCTTTTACATAATGTTTGAAAAAATCATGAAACAATATTAGATATATGTTACAGATTTCATTTTTGTTCAGGGAGCATTAAGTGGCTTGGTGGGTTACAGGGTGGACTCCTTGCTAGAGGGAGCTGTAAAATTGAAAGTGACAAATCTCCTTATGGTTACCAAAAAATGGGGGTAATGAAGAAGAGGAAGAAAACTTCAGAACTTCTGTGTTCCCTTTTCCTCCAGTAAAGATTCTGACTTGCTCATAAAACATGACAATAGACAGACTGAAAGGTAAGAACAATGACAGAACTTTGCATTTCTAGAAAAAATAGAGTGGTATAAAATGGGGTCTATAACTGCAAGAAATGTCCTTTCCCCGAGAGACCTATCTACGTGACTTCCCCTACTCCACCCCTCCACCACGTCCTCTTCCTCAGACATATTGAAACCTTGGTTTTCGCTTATCTGTGACAGCTCCTTCTCCCTAAGTGTATAGTACTAGACTTATGCTGGCTTAAAACAGAGTTTTATGTCTCCTAGGTGACAAACAGTGCCTTTTTAACATTTAGTGGTGAACACCGGAATAAATCACTGTGAAGATATCACCCAGTGGATTATTTAGACAGAATTAAACTTTAAGAGACTAGCACTTTTCATTTGGGAAATTTAGGTATGATTTACATACAACGGATTTAACTGTTTATGGTGCACATTTCTGTGAGTTTTGACAAACGTATACAGACATGTAACCAACATCATGATCAAGACAGAGAATGGCTCCATCCCGCCCCAATTCCTCTGGTGTTTGTCAATCCCTACACCAACCTCAGTCCAGACAGTCACCACTCTGGGTTGTTTCCTTGCTGTTTTCCCTCTCTCTCTCTTTTTTTTTTTTTTTCCTCTTTTTCTTCCTCCAGAATTTCACCTGAATAAAATCACTGGAATAGTTCTGGCTTCAGGACTAGCTTTTTTTTTAACTGACAGCAGGTCCACCAGAGAAATAATAGTTCATGCAATGGTGACCTTTGGTTCCTGTATTCTTTCAGGATGAACCTGATAAAGTATACATTTCAAAAGGTGAAATAACTCCTGAGGCGTCTGGGTGGCTCAGTCCTTAAGCATCTGCCTTCGGCTCAGGTCATGATCCCGGGGTCCTGGGATTCAGCCCCTTGTTGGGCTCCCTGCTCAGCAGGAAACCTGCTTCTCCCTCTCCCACCCCCCTGCTTGTGTTCCCTCTTTAGCTGTGTCTCTCTCTGTCAAATAAATAAAATCTTAAAAAAAAAAAAAAGTGAAATAACTCAGACAATATGGAGCGTGCCCGTGTTGCAGATTTGCTCAGCTCATTAATGAAGGAATGGAAGAATGTTAAAGCCAGTTCAAAAGAGGACAGGCAAGGTGGGGAATCCTGGTCAGTAGGGAGAGGAATGCTGGCGTAAGATCGTAGTCACTCACGAGCTGACTTACTGGCCTTTGGGGCAGTGCGGTCCTTGGGTTTCCTTTGGTCCCAGACAGGGATCACTTACAGTCTTCCTCAAGCTAACTTCCAACTTCAGAGAGCACAAAGCTACCCAATAGCAAACAGGGAGTCCAAGAAGTTACATTTCCCTAGAGTGCCACATCCCCCTCAGGGGTCATTGTTAGATGGCTCTCCTATGACCTTGAGAGGGCCCTCACTGATCTTGTTTCTCTAAACTTATTTCCAAATTTTGGATAATTTTTATTAGCAAACCACGTGCCCGATATTCTGTCCAAGTGCATCTGCTGTAGTTAACTTGTTGCCAGTTGGCAATATCCGACTTTTAAGTGGATGCTAGAAGTACATGGTAAGACCTTGAATAATGTCCTTTAGAAGACCAAATATTAAAAAAAAGTATCACTGGGAACCCTGAAAGGCAGGGAGGCCTCTTAGGCCCAAGGACAAGCAGGCCTAAAAATTAAGGAAGATATCATTGAAATCCTCCTAATATCTAAATTCATTTATTATTCTCATAAAAGGGGCCTCTGCTGTGCTCTGGATCTCACACTTTTGAGGTCTCCACTCCAGCCCTCCTCTCTCCACTGGGCAAGGAGTCCCTGTGGCCAAGAGTTCTCCCTTCCAGGCCCATGCAGCAGGGACCCCAAAATTCTCTGCTCAGATTACCTTGAGGCCTGCACAGAACCCTTCGCTGGAACTATCTTCTTAGAGCAAACAGAGTTCAGGACTGGCCAACAGGTGGCTGTTTGCAGGGGTGGGAGTTGGGGGGTTGGATGTGGGCTGAAACGTCCATATATTGTGAGAATATGGCACACCATAGCCATTTCTGCATGGGCCTGGTTTCTTGTATTGTAGATTGGCCTTCAGAAACAAACCTCTGCATGCTGAGAATCCTCATTTCTGCTGGAATGTCAGTTTTTAGGTCCTCTTAGCAGACAGGGCTAGGACATATAAATGCATACATATACACACATCTGCATGTTTCAACATCTGTCATATAACTAAAAACCACGAGTTCATAGTGATGGCAGAGATTCTAATCCAACTCCATAGGTTTCAATATTAGCCTTTTCCCTTTTATTATTTGTAACTCAGTTTCTTCACAGGAAGAGAAATCCAGGATCCATTATCCACAATAGATTTACTCATTTGCCTAGTCCTAGAATACACATACTGTAGGTTCAGAAACACAAACACATATTTTTTATTATTTTTTTAAAGATTTTATTTATTTATTTGATAGAGAGACAGCAAGAGAGGAAACACAAGCAGGGGGAATGGCAGAGGGAGAAGCAGATTTCTCATGGAGCAGGAAGCCCAGTGCGGGGCTCAATCCCAGGACCCTGGGATCATGACCTGAGCTGAAGGCAGACACTTAATGACTGAGCCACCCAGGGACCCCACAAATTTATTTTTTTTTTAAAAAAAAGGGAAACAGGAGGCTTGCAAGATGGCGGAGCAGTAGGAGACCTACATTTCATCTGGTCCCAGGAATTCACCTAGAAAAGACCCTGAATAGCCAGAGGAATGTTGAAAAAGGAAACCAAAGTTGGAGGCATCACAATTCCAGACTTCAAGCTCTATTAAAGCTGTAATCATCAAGACAGTATGGTACTGCCACAAAAAAAGACACATAGATCAATGGAACAGAATAGAGAACCCAGAAATGGATCCTCAACTCTATGGTCAACTAATCTTCAACAAAGTAGGTAAGAATATCCAATGGAAAACAGACAGTCTCTTCAACAAATGGTGTTCAGAAAATTGGACAGCCACATGCAGAAGAATGAAACTGGACCAGTTCCTTACACCACACACAAAAATAGACTCAAAATGATTGAAAGACCCAAATGTGAGATAGGAATCCATCAAAATCCTTGAGTAGAACAGAGGCAGCAATCTCTTTGACCTTAACTGCAGCAACTTCTTCCTATACATGTCGCCAAAGGCAAGGGAAGTATGGGCAAAAATGAACTATTGGGACTTGATCAAGATAAAAATCTTCTGCACAGCAAAGGAAACAGTCAGCAAAACCAAAGACAATGACATATCAGATAAAGAGCTAATATTCAAGATCTATAAAGAACTAATCAAACTCAGCACCCAAAGAACAAATAATCCAATCAAGAAATGGGCAGAGGACATGAACAGATATTTCTCCAAAGGAGACATCCAAATGGCCAACAGACACATGAGAAAGTGCTCAACATCACTTGGTATCAGAGAAACGTAAAACACAATGATATACCACCTAACACCAGTCAGGATGGCTAATATTAACAAGTCAGGAAACTATGGATGTTGACAAGGATGGGGAGAAAGGGGAACCCTCTTACACTGTTGGTGGAAATGCAAGCTGGTGCAGTCACTCTGGAAAACAGTATGGAGGTTCCTCAAAAAGTTGAAAATGGAGCTACTCTACAACCCAGCAATTGAACTACTGGGTATTAACCCCAAAGATACAAATGTACTGATCCAAAGGGACACATGCACCCCAATGTTTATAGCAGCAATGTCCACAATAGCCAAACTATGGAAAGAGCCTAGATGTCCATCAACAGATGAATGGATAATGTTGAGGTGGTATATATATACAATGGAATATTATGTAGCCATCAAAAACCCCCCAAATCTTGCCATTTACAATGATATGGATGGAACTAGAGAGTATCATGTTAAGCAAAATAAGTCTATCAGAGAAAGACAATTATCATATGATCTCACTGATATGAGGAATTTGAGAAACAAGGCAGAGGATCATAGGAGAAGAGACGGAAAAATGAAACAAGATGAAACCAGAGAGGGAGACAAACCATAAAAGACTCTTTTTTTTTAAAGATTTTATTTATTCATTTGACACACAGAGAGAGAGAGAGAGAGAGAGAGAGAGAGAGAGAGATCACAAGTAGGCGGAGAGGCAGGCAGAGAGAGAGGAGGAAGCAGTCTCTCCGCTGAGCAAGGAGCCTGACATGGGGCTCGATCCCAGGACCCTGAGATCATGACCTGAGCCAAAGGCAGAGGCTTTAACCCACTGAGCCACCCAGGCGCCCCCATAAGAGACTCTTAATCTCAAGAAACAAACTGAGGGTTGCTAGAATAGAGGGGGGTGGGACGGATAGGGTGCCTGGGTGATGGACATGGGGGAGGGTACGTGCTATGGTGAGTGCTGTGAATTGTGTAAGACTGATGAATCACAGATCTGTACCCCTGAAACAAATGATACATTATATATTAATAAAAAATGTCAA
Source organism: Ailurus styani (assembly GCA_002007465.1). Classification (NCBI taxonomy): domain Eukaryota; kingdom Metazoa; phylum Chordata; class Mammalia; order Carnivora; family Ailuridae; genus Ailurus; species Ailurus styani. The sequence continues at coordinate 678,177 of LNAC01000497.1, read as the reverse complement.
TTCACTATTTAGAGGCATCCCATTAAAGAATAAGAAAAGGAATGTTTATCATCTTAATGATTATATTAGAGATTCCTATTTTAAAATACAATAACAAATGAAAAAGGAAGCACTACTGTTTTCAAATGGCACATAGTTGTGAGTACGAAAAATAAAAATTTACAGTAATAATAACATAAATACCATGTTTGTGTACCATTCTTTTTATCAGTGAGCCTCACAAAATACTGTCTTCTAAAACTTCTTAGATTCTTTTCTTCCCCAAGCCCACAATGTGTTTTGACTATTTATAAAACAGTTAGGTTCATTTGCTATTTTTTCTCTTCTTAGTTTTCTCCTACATTTTGGTTGAAGCCAATTATTACCTTTTGGTCATGTAAAACGTTACCAGGTTCTAAAAGCCAAAGCTACACACAAAGGTATACTGAGAGAAGCCTTACTTCCCCCTCATCGCCACAATCCCATTCCCACCCTCCCATTCCTTCTACCCTGCCCCACCCACCCCCTGTAGGCAATCGCTCTCCTGAGTTTGTGGTTTATCTTTCCTGAATTTCTTTTTGGCACAAATGAGAAATACATAAATACTCTTAGATTCCTTTCTTTTCTGCAGAAAGATAGCATACTGTACTCTTTTATGCTTTGCTTTTTTCATTTAACATATGTCCCAGAAGTCACTGCAGGGTGGCTCATAGAGATTATCCTTATTCTTTTTCACAGCTTTATAGTACTCCATGGTGTGGTTGCCATGGTCCCTGCAAATAGTCCTGCATGTACCACATTTAGATGGTTTGCAATATTTGGCCGAGACAGTGAAGAACCTTGTGCCTATCTGTTGCTTATTGGTGGAGATATATCTTCAGTGCTGATTCCTAGAAGTGAGGTCACTGAGTGAGTTTCAGTCTTCCTTACTCTGTGCTTTGTTGCTGTTCTAGCTCTTCTGTGCTCCTTTTCCTTTCCTTCCTCTCATACTTCTTTTGGTTTGATTAAGGATTTTAAAAATTATTCTTTTTCACCCTATTACCTTTGAAGCTATACATTCCTTTTCTCATTCTTTCAGTGGCTACTAGTGATAAATCTATAACTCATGGAGCCTGAAGCCTATACAATTTCCATGGCTCTTTTTATAAAAATATACACACAAAATTATGAATACAAAATAGGTATAAAAGTTAATATGTAGAATGTGAAAAGTAGTCACAACTAATTATAATTTCTAAAATGCTGATGAATACCACAATTATCACAAAATTAAAGGGAAACTTTTGTTATTAACTGTCAACACCTGTATAATACTCCCCCCCCACCTGCTATATTTTTGGCTCCAAAGCCTTTAATTGCCTCTTCATCGGACAATAATGTATTATCATCTCATGTTATTCAGAAGGAAAAGAAAAACCCTCTGGCAGGATTGATTTAAATTTGTTTTTATTCTTGATCATTCTAGGAACATTTCTTTTGGCTTCAGAACTCATGCTCGTGATTGTCTCATCTCACTTGTTCAGTGTGTTCGGGGTGGGGAGCAGGAGAGAGCCGTGCCTGAGGGAACAGCAGCCCTGGTCCTGCTTATGCACTGTGGCCCAGCAGGCAGTCTGGGTCCCCCTGCTTCTGGGATTCCTCTCCCTCTGCATCCTCCCTCCCTGTCTTGGATGAGGGGCAGAAACTGTGAAAGTGGTCTTTGAGTGGGAAACAAGGAAGCCTTTAGCATAAATCCTTGTTGGGGTTAAATACATGGTGTGCTTGCTCAGTGAGACCCTGGTGGGTTGTTTGTTGCTGACCAGACACAGTGAACGTGCGGGCCAACCGCCCGTGGGCCTGCAGCTTCAGGACCACCACCAGGGCGAGGCTGACTCCCTTCCTCAAGGAGACAGAAGATAGACCTCCTCGGCTTCATGGTAAAACTGCCTCTGGTCATTTTTCAACAATTTTGGAAAAATTTCAGTTAGTATCTTTTTTTTTTAATGAGCCCCTCCCCCCAGTGTGGGACTTGAACTCACAACCCTGAGATAAAAAATAGAATGCTCTACCAACTGAGCGAGCCAGGAGCCCCAGTCACTATCTTTTTAAATATTGCTTCTGCCTCTCTCTTCTTAGAAGTCTTATTAAATGTATGCTAGATCTTCTCATGCGTCACCTGTATCTCTTACCTTCACTTCTGTATTTCCATCTCTTGTCTTTCTGAGCTTCATTTTTGGATTTTTATTTTTTTTAAGATTTTTTTTTTATTTATCTATTTGACAGAGAGAGCGATCACAAGTAGGCAGAGAGGCAGGCAGAGTGACAGGGGGGAAGCAGGCTCCCTGCTGAGCAGAGAGCCCGATGCGGGCCTCAATCCCAGGACCCTGAGAGAGATCATGACCTAAGCCGAAGGCAGAGGCTTTAACCCACTGAACCACCCAGGCGCCCATTTTTTTTTTTTTTTGATTTTTAAAAAACCTGTCTTCCAGTTCATAAAATCTTTCTTAAGTTGTGTCTACCCTATTCTTAAACTCATCTATTGAGTTCTTAATTTTTAGTTTTTATATTTTCAGTTGTTGAATTTTAATCTGCTATATCTTTTTCTTAATTGTGGTAAAAAATAACATTAAACTTGCCATCTTAACCATTTTTAAAAAGATTTATTTATTTCGGAGAGAGAGAGATAGAGAGCACAAGCTTGGGGAGGGGCTAAGGGAGAGGGAGAGAAATCCTCAAACAGACTCCCTGCTGAGTGCAGGGCCTGACACGAGGCAGGATCCCAGGACCCTGAGATTATGACCTGACCTGAAATCAAAAGTTGGATGCTTAACCTACTGAGCCACCCAGGTGCCCCATCGTAACCATTTTTAAGTGTACAGTTCAGTAAAGTTAAGTATATTCACATTATTGTACAACTGATCTCTAGAACTTTCTCATCTCATAAAACTGAAACTCTATATCCATTCAACTCTATATCCATTAGACATTAAAATCTGCTCTCCCACACCCCTTGGAAATCAACTTTCTCCCTTCTGTTTCTATGATTTTGACTTTGATTTCTATGATTTTCTACTTATGGCATTTCATATGAGTGAAATCATGTCTTATTTGTCTTTTTGTGACTGGCTTATTTCATTTAGTGTAATGTCCTGGAGGCTCGCATGTAGCGTGTGACTGGATTTCCTTCTTTTTATGGCTGCATAATATTTCACTCTATGCATATGCCACATTTTCTTTTTTTTTTTAAGAGAAATTTTCCTTTTTTTTTTTTAAAGATTTTATTTATTTATTTGACAGAGAGAGACACAGTGAGAGACGGAAAACAAGCAGGGAGTGTGAGAGGGTGAAGAAGCAGGCTTCCCACCAAGCGGGAAACCTGATGTGGGGCTCAATCCCAGGACCCTGGGATCATGACCTGAGCCAAAGGCAGATGCTTAAGGACTGAGCTATCCAGGACCCTCTTTTTTTTTTTTTAAGGTTTTATTTTTAAGTAATCTCTATACTGAATGTGGTGCTCAAACTCACAACCCTGAGATCAAGAGCCACATGCTCTACTCACTTAGCCAGCCAGGCAACCCTTCCACTACTTTATTATAGAAATTAGTAAAGTTGTTTATTTTTTTAGAACTTTATTATTTTTAAAAGATTTTTTTTATTTGTCAGAGAGAGAGTGAACACAAGCAGGGGGAGCAGCAGGCAGAGGGAGAAGGATGCTCCTCACTGAGCAGGGGGCCCGATGTGGACTCGATCCCAGGTACCTGGGATCATGACCTGAGCCGAAGACAGATGCTCAACCCACTGAGCCACCCAGGTGTCCCAAAGTTATTTTTAAAGTATGTTATTTTCTTGATTGTAAAGAACCATCAAATAAGATTATCTTGGGCACCTGGGTGGCTCAGTGTTTGGTTAAAGCCTCTGCCTTCGGCTCAGGTCATGATCTCAGGGTCCTGGGATCGAGGCCCACATCCAGCTCCCTGCTCAGCAGAGAGCCTGCTTCCTCCTCTCTCTCTGTCTGCCTCTCTGCCTACTTGTGATCTCTCTTTCTCTGTGTCAAATAAATAAATAAAATCTTTAAAAAAATAGAAAAGATTATCTTTCTCCAAGCTTACTTTTGTGTGTTCATTGAATTACCATTTCCCTGAGGCCTTCTCTGGGCTATTCCACAGAGGGGCCTCCTCTGTAGTTGTGCCTCCTATTAAAAAAAATCTACTGTTGGGCGCCTGGGTGGCTCAGTGGGTTAAAGCCTCTGCCTTCGGCTCAGGTCATGATCTCAGGGTCCTGGGATCAAGGCCCGCATC